>JAODPA010109502.1:0-19794 GCA_025585075.1 Nepenthes mirabilis
ATAATACATTACTAAGAAAATATTTCAAAAAAAATCTCTCTAAACCTCAAATCCACTCGAACTCGAACTCGCACTCGCTCCAAAACCCCCGACCGCCGAAGCCTCAATTCGTCTCCTTCAGAGTCCAAGCGGAAAAGGAAACATCATAGCAATGGCGATTCTTCAATCACTCTCTCTCACCTCACCCCTCTTTCTCTCTCCGCCTCTATTGTCGTCCTCCTTAAGAAACTCCACATTCTTCCCCAAAATACCTTTCAAATATCCCAAAATTATGCTATGGGTCTTTCCTTCTTCGGCTCTGAAATCCTTTCCGTCGACAGAACAAGCCATTCTTGAAGCAGTAACTGATTCGGATGAGAAGTACCTTCCTTGTGTAAGATCATATGAAAACGACTTGGCTCGGCTGGCGATAGTCGGAACCGTGGACTTTGAGCAGGCTTTGACGGCGGCTGCAGCTGACGGCGGCGAAGCTTCGGATGAGCACGTTGCTTCCGGCATGTCGGCCATGGTTGTTGAGACCATTTATCCCGGGCCTTCCGATGAGCATAGTACAGTATCTACTAGACTGGTCAGTTTATTTCCCACCCTTTCGTCTCTCAATTTTAAATTTCTGTTTTCAGGAAAATAGTTAAATTAGACTATGAAAAGTTTAGTGAATGGAGGAGTGGCAATGCTGGTAGTGGTAGTTAGGATGGACTGGTGGTAACAGTGGAGTGGCGGAGGCAGAGGTTATGGCATGATATTATGTTGTGATCTTCCCACAGCAAAGCTCTGCGACAGCGATTGGCTACACCACAACCACAATCAGCAGAAAGAAACAAGCGGGGAGGGGAGTTCAGACAGAGAGGAACAGAGGGAAGGGTAGAGAGAACAGGAGGAAGTACAGGACAGCAAAGAAGAAGATTCGAGAGAAAAGGGGAAAGTGGGAAAAATATCTCTGTGTTCCATTAAGTCACTTGTCAGCCCATATTTACACGGTTGCAACAGAAAGAAGCTAACAGCTCATATATGCTAACAGCAAAGGAGTTATGCTTTAAGTAACCCGTTAATGCTAACAGCTCCCACGTGCAAAAGAAAATAATATGCAAGTGTAATATGTAGTGTGTGATATGTGGGCTATATATAATATATATCATATAACGATATGTTTCTTTAAAAAAATATTTTTAAAATATTTCTTTTGATATGAGGATAATGTAAATTGAAGTTGAAATGAGCGACGGTGGCAATTGCAAAGAGAAGGAGGGTGTGAGTGGGGGGAGAAAAAAGAGAGGAGAGAAAAGAAATCTGGTGCTAGATGTCAGTATTTGAAGTATCCAAATTGAGCCATTCTACTCATAAAGTCTACATTTTAGACGATCAAAAAAAATTAAACAATCCAATGTAACATTTTTTTAGTTTGATTGCCTATAATTGGATAAAGACACTCATCTAGATGGACAAATTTGAGTGCTCTTAGGGCTTTCATGGAATTAGTGATGTTACTTGGTGCTTTAAATGAAAGGAAATACTAATTAATTGAGTGTGAATTAATGTTAAGTGGAGAAATTTTGGTGTGACCTTGAAAATCTAGGGTTGGCCATGACTTAGGTTGGTCTAGCCAAGAGTGGGAAGGGTGGTAATTTAGTGTTTGGACATTGAATAATACACTTAAGATGTGATTTTAAGATAAGATGGAAATTGAGTCAAGTAGAGTAGTCAAAGGGTAGAATGGTAATTTTGTCACGAAGGGTTGGCTGAGTAGCTTGGGGTTATTTCCTTATTATACTTGTCAATGCTTGATTATTTATTTTCTGATCCACACTTGATTCAATTATCATTATTCTTTATATATTATGGATAAGTAAAGGAGATTATATAAAAATGTTACAATTTTGAGAAATATGAAATCTAAGGAACTTTAGTGTAATATATAATTTTTCAATACCAATTCCATATATGATGGTTGAGATCTATAGATATTGTGGAGAGATTTTTATAATCATATGACAATCGTAGAAAATATTTTGAATATTGACGTTGGACATTGAGTTTGGACATACATGATGCCATGAGTGCTAGGGATTTTTCTGGTCACTGGATTGTAAAAAGAAGGTGCCTAAGGGTAGAGGTGGTTACATGTCAAGTAGCGAATATTGAGACCTTGTGTGACTTATCCAACTAATAGAGGTATAAATACGTTAGTCTTTGGAACACAGTGGTGGAATAAGATTCTAGGAGAGTATATCGATAACTCTGTGTCATGATGGGTTGTGATGAGACCTCTGTTGTATCAGGATTTGGAATACTCCATATTGTTGATGATCGCAGATTTGATGGAATCCAGTTAATTGATGATCCATTGGGATAATATTACTCTCATTTCTTATTGAGTTTTGAGTTTGAGTCCTATATATCAGTAACAAATGCTATGATTTCTCTTATCATATTATTTTGTTATGATTGCTTAAAGTTTCTGAGTTTATTGATATTACTATTTATTCCGTGGATTTAATTTACTTGTTGGATATTCGGCTCATTCCTCATATTTTCTTTCATTCTATATTAGTGCAGGTATATAATGGATTCGCTTAGAAGGAATTTTAGCGAAATAAAGGGGAGGTCAAGGGCTTCTCAAAGTGTTTTTATGCTTAGTTATTATCTTAAGCATTTATTTGTGGAATAAAAAATAACTTTTTATTTCCAATGCTTTTGGTTAAGTTTGGATCATGATGTGTCAGACAATTATGGTTTACCTCCTATGCTTGAGGAGTTTATTTATATTGGTTTAATGACTTTATAAAATTGTATTGATATTTGAATAGTGGGAGTTAATGTTGTAAACCGGACAGTCGATGATTATTATTTTATTAGTAACCATCAAGCATACATCAAACACTAGACCTCACTGACACTTAAAATTTCTCAAGAGAAGTAAAAATATAGCAGTTTATCACAGAATTTTATAACAAATAGTCCTAACAATATTTTCTTTAGTAATTTTGTGACAAAACAAAGCACGGCAACATATACATAGGAAAAAGAATTTGGACAACATCCAATTTGGAATTCAAACAACATAAACCTAAGCTCTAGACTCACTAAAAACATTGTAGGTCAAGGACTGAAATATGTTAATATCTCTAATACCAATTAGAAAAATTGTGATTTAGACCCACCGATGTTTTACACGCACTTAAAGTTGGGTGGCCATAAACCCAACAAGATAATAAAATATTTGCAGAAATATAAATGACAGACGATTTTGTTGACAAAGGAAAACATCAAGAATCCATTTGTTAGAAAGGAAAAACCTCTAGGTGTCCTAAGCCTGGAGCAAATTAATTAACTAAAAAGTCAATATACAATATGGTAGATGAAGATACGTTAGGCCTTCTAGCCGATTCCCCTTAACACGTGATCTTTACTGAAGAGTCCACTCTCTGGATTCGCCCTTTAAGCCACAAATTCGGACACCGTTTGAATTTTTTGAATCTTCGTTTACCGACTCGAGATTCCAGCCGAGAACAACACCTCAAGTCTATCTACGAGTTATATTGGAACTTTGTAGGATTGCAGTCCGAGTGATTAATAGGTTATCAAAACTTTCACAAACAAATTATCAAAAGGAAATATGAAATTTTTCAAAGGATTGGTGACTCTCCCAAAGACAATGCTCTCAAGAATCCTTATATATCTGAGCCACTTGTAGGGCTCTCTCTACATAAGAGCAGATTCACTGTTTTGTCTGCCCCCAGTTTTCAGATGTTGAGCCCCTCTATATATAGTAAGTAATCAGTCAAAGTAGTTTAGAAATGTGGATGCGGGGTGAAAACCAATTTCTGCTCAAGTGGTTGTCTCGCGGCTATTTTATGGTTTGCTTTTGAAACTCTGTTGCTTAGGCTTCTTTCTTGCGGATCAACTCTGGACTGCTGAAACTTGAGCTTCTGTCTTGCAGCTATATTGCGCAACTACAGTAACCTGCTTAAGCTGTCATCAAACACCAGGCTAAATCTACTCAATCAATCTTTAAGTACACAACAAGCACCAGAGCAGCTGTTACTAAAGATATCTCAAGAGAACTAAAAATAAAACACCTCATTTGGGATTTGCCAACAAAAAAGTCCTAACACCTTTCTCCAATGTTCTATCCAAACAGGGGAAAATAAGCAAGAATTTATCCTGAGATTGTTCTCCATCTTGCCGTATTACTGGTTTTATGTACTGCAGAAGAGTAATTGCTTCTTTCCCCATTAAAATGTCTTCATATTGTTGCGTGTTCAATGGGATTGAGTTGCTTACCCCTATATTTCAGATAATGGAGTTTACGAATCTAACATAATGGCAAAATATTACACTTAGCAGTATGGAATTCTTCCCATTTTCTTTCAGGTTGTGTGAGAAGAGAAACTGATGCGTACACAAGTTCAGGGGGAGAACCCACTCCAAAAGAACGTCCTATGAGGGGAAAGTTCTCCAAACTTATAGGCTAGAAGTTTTGCCTCAAGCTTCTCAATGTGGGACACGCATCACTCCTCCCCCCTTCGACAATCGTAGACCTCGGCGACTGTACTCTGCGGCACTTCACTCGACAGCTTTCACTCTGCGACGTTTCTCTCCGCCCCATTCGACAGTCTCAATGAAAGCATCATTGATGCGTACATAAGTCCAGAGGGAGAACCCACCCCAAAAGGACGTCCTGTGGGGGAAGAGCCCTCCAAACATATAAGTTGAAGGTTTTGTCTTAAACTTTTCAATGTGGAACACGTATCAGAAACTGTCGCCATAGACTCTCGGTACCAAGGAGGCTTAACTCATTGTGGTACCCATTTCATTTAAGATTTGGAATTTGAATCTCTTTAATTTATTCTTCAATCATTGCCAAGAACTAATAAATAACTAAAGTTTCATTCAAATTTATTTTTTGACTTAACATACTTCTTGCATAAGTAAAAGACATACAAACTCAAATGACAAATTCAAACAAGACCTCGCCAACCAATGCTTTTGACCTCTTCCTCTTTCTAAAATGGACAGTAGTAAGTGTTGCTTATCATATTTAAATCAACTTCGTGAGCTTTCTTCTGTGTGGTTAATTTGCTTACTATGTTAGATAGCTTTACTGAAATATTGAGGTGATAAAGAAAAAATTATGCACTTTGAGGATAGCTTACTGCAAAGAACTTTTTCTGACCTTTGTTTTTCTATCATTCATAGTTTCTGCCTGCTAGAAAGGTCAAAGCGAAAGCCATAAAGTTGAGAAGCTCTCTCTCGGAAGATCTTCTATCCAGCACCACTTCTACAAATATCCTTGCAATGACATTTAGACAAGTTGTAGTGCAACAGCTCTGGAACTTCGAATTGGCACTATTTGCACCTGGATCAGAAAGAAATATGGAGGATCTTGAGAGTCCAAGAGAGGTTTTAGTATTTACCTTCTGCTCTATGATGTCCTATTACATCTTTCTTGGTATTTCTTTGTTGTAATATCATAGAAAAATGTCTGTCCTGCAGGTGCTACATGTTACTGATAGGTTCAGTTCTCTTATGCATTTGCCATCAGCAGGTTCCTGCTTCTTTGACTGTCAGCTCTTCCAATGAGAGGATCATATGTGCACTTGCAGAAGCTGTTTGTATTTTTGCTCTTGAAAGCACGGAAAAACATTTTGTTCATGGATCATCTAGAGGGGCATCCAATGGTTTCTTTGATTGGCTCTCAAAGACCAAAAGGATTGCTTCAAAAGATTCGTCAGTAATTATATATATATTTGAGGATGAAATAGTCAGAAATGCCAAAAGTCTGCTTGAAAAGTTCAGAAGGGTGAAGTCTGATCACAGGATGGTAAAAAAGAAAAGAACATATCATTGGTGGACATCATCAGTGCAATCTAAATTGGAAAGTGTTGGTGGTTCCGAGTTTAGCACATGGACTAGTGAATATATTCCTGCTTACAGGCTTCAAATTGATGCTGACGGACTTACTGATGTAAAGTTTGAAGGCTGGAAAAAAACTATGGAAAACAGGTGGGAAGTCCTTCTGACCCATCACCAAATGGTAATTGTTCTGCTCTTCTATCTCATTGTTTTAATTTGTAGTTGGCCAAGAAGAATGCTTGTTTTCATTGTGTTCCTCTAACAACTAGCATTGCCTTTAGCTGCTTAATCTGACAAATAAATATTTTGAACCTATGTTTTATTTTGCTCCCAAGCGTGCCCCCTTCAAAAAAAAAAAGAAAAAAAGAAAAAAAAATGGAAAAAAAAAAACATAGGACAGAAGTTGAGAAATGAATGTTTTCCTGATTTTTTGCAGCATGATTTTTGGACATCATGCTTTTGTACTTCTTTGTTTTTTGTTTCCTATTAATGCAAATAGTGGTAATTCATAATATGACGTGTCAGTTGTTGGGGAATCAAGGGTGGTTTGCTGGTCAAGTACCCACTTGCCTGCTAATGTGTAAGGTTCCTCTTCCTTCCCGTCTTACCAATCAAAAACAAGGAAAGGAAATTAAAATGGCAGGACTCGCTAATTTTTGTTGTCATGTTGGTTTTAGCCAGTGATATAGCGACACTGCTTTCTTTTTTTGCCAAGTACAGACTATTGTTCAGGCAAATGATGATCCAGGAAGATGAGATTGATGCTTGGAAGCTCTAATTTGACCTATTGAATATCCTAATTGTGGGTGGAAATCCAGCAAGACAAGAAAAATTTTTTTTAAAAAAAAACTATTGATGGTAGTTAAATTGAGTTTCTGCAGAATGTGAATGCGATGTTTAGAACTGTTATCTTTAATATCATGTTACAAATTAGGGGATGCCATATGTTTGTTTGGCAAATTTGTGTTGTGTCAGTGTCCTAGCAGTTTGTCCATTGACAGGTGGCTTTTCCATTGGCCTGATACTTTTGTGGCTAATTTGCAGGTTGGACTAGCTGACATCCTGGATATGTTCTTTGAGGATATATACACTCTTCCTGGTAAACAGCTATCATGTGCTATGGTGGAAAATCCTAAGAAGCTGGCAAAAAATGCGGTAAACAAATGCCCCCTCACTAGCAGGACAGGGGCCAGCCTTGAAAAATTAAATTCAAAAGAAATTCTATTGTTGGGGGTGAAATTTGAATCTGAATGACTTAGACAAATCCTTTTTTTAGATAACCTTAAGCCAATCAAATGAAGATTGACTAATATGTAATTGATAAAATGCTACTCATTGGTTTATATAGATTGTCAAAGAACAAGGTACAAGAATTCAGGTCTCCCACCTCCCTGGCACATGAGAGAAGGAAACAACAAAAACCTTGACTCCCTCCTGGTTGGGTTGGCTAACAATTCTTTTATATCATTCCCCTTGATTTAGATTAGTGTCCTTGGGAAGTTGAGGTATAGTCAAAACTTTGTTTTATTATGTTCAGAAAGAGGAAAAATGAAAAAATCCCTGTTGCATGTGTTGGAATTTTAGCATGAATATTCTTTCACAAGTTTCCTAGTTCTTTTGGCTTTATGAATCCTTTTCAGCTGTGCACCTTTGTTTCAAGCAACATCCTCACAAAATTGAAGGATATTCAACTCTTTTTATGTGATCCCCATTCTTCAAAAGAAAAGGGCAAGGGTAAAAATCCCTGCCATGTAGGTAACAATAGGGTTTGAATTCAATTTTTCAGATGGCTTCACTATGTTTCGATGCAGTTATGCCATTTCTGTGTATGAAATTATTTCATCGAAGAGGAGTAAGCTTGTTAAGGAAATTTGGAGAGTGTATTTGCGCTCATCCAAATTTTAATAGCTCCCTTGAACCCTGTTTGTAGCAAGGAATAATTTGAAGGCATAATTATGTAGTATGATAGCATTTATTTGAGAACAACAATCAACAACTTTATGAAGCAGTCACATGTATTTTCAGGTTTTTTCCTGTGATAGAGATCTTGTCTTTTTGCACTTGTGATGGATAAACTGGCTTGGCATAGGTGTAGAATTTAGCATACTCGAACACACAATGTGTCTAGGACATGAGGATTTGGTCATCGGACTGTACCTTTCATGAATCTTATATTTTAATCATTGGCCCCAAGGAAGTGAGAATAATCATTCATGTGTGTGTGTGTGCATGTGCATGCGCATATGTATATCTGAATGTCTCCTTTGTTCCCTTTGGATTGGTGGTTTTAGTGGATGGCCGGATGTTAAAGACCATGGTTTAGAAATTTGTATGCCTAGCTCCAGTTTGATTTTACAGTATAGCATTTAATGTTTTTGTTGTTCTGATTTCACTTTACTGGTGTCATTTATGACAGAGAGGTTCTTCATTTGTGGGGATTTTGTCAACCACTTTAGCCAGTGCAATTTTTCTTGTTTCCATCGGTGTGATGTGGCAGCTTTGTTTGCCTTATCGATTGTCCAACCGGAGACAGCATCCACCTGGAGAGTATAATTCGCTTGTATCATCAGAAGCTAGTGTTGTACAGCCTCTGTCTTTGGAGACTGCTAAGGTATCTGTTGTATAAGGACTGGCTACCTGCTAATCAAATTTACACCTCTATCTTACGTATGTCAAAGGACCTATCAAAATAAAGAAACATCTTATGCTTGTCAAAGGAGTTTATGTGTGTTGGTAACCATAACCAAAAGTCTTCTACTCAAGCACACTATTTATTTTGCTGTTTCTTGAGCTCCAATTCCGTCCCATTTTAAGTAGTATATCTACTTAATGAGATTTCTTTCATTGTAAAATTTATTTTTCATTGTGAGTATTACACAGGCTTTTGAGTTTTTAAACATTGGGTTTGATGTTTTGTTAAGCTGTTTGGATCGATAATCGGATGTGTGGATCTTCCCCAACCTGTTATGACAGTGTTGTCTTGGTTATTTCACATTCACAAACTATATGTCCTTGATATCTTTATTTTCTTGAGCTTATGGATCACAAATCTGAATATAACGCAGAAATAAGATATTCGGTTACTGGGGAAAGGTAAAAGAAAAACAGCAAGTAGCAGCTTATAATTCGTGTTGACAAATGGAAATTACCATTTGGGGAGCACCTTTAATATAGCATGCAGCAGGACAGGATATCTAACCGCAGGAGTATATGCATTCTGAAGCATATTTACATGCATCAATAAACCCCCCCCCCCTTTTCCTTAACAAGCACATACACTTTTCAAGGGCATCACATCTCAAAGTTTTGTCCTTTCTCTCCATGAGAGCTCTTCCATGGGCCAAAGTTTCTTCATTATAGAGTCGTGGATTCTTAGTATGATTTACTGTTGCTCATACCAGGATGAGAAGCAGCTGAGAGATTGTTAATATCTGTAGCTGGAATAATTGAAGTTTCAATTTCAATCTTTGGATCTCAACACACTGATTTTTGCAATGGCAGTTGGAAGCTTTTTGTATTGCTATTTTGAAAAAGATAAAGGATTCTTATGGTTGGGATGGTGATATAAACTCGGAACCAATTGTGGGTGCTTGGTTTGGAGAACTCCCAGCTTACTTGAGGAATGGTCTTGAAGCTGACAGCAGTTCTCACGACACTTCAGCTTATCCTCTTCTAGTAGCAAAAAGTGAAGAACAGAAATCGTCAGCCCTGGATATTGCTAGTTATCAGGTGTGCCTGATGGTTTTTGTTGTTTGATTAAAATTGCTGAACACATTGCCTTTCATAAGCTAACTTCAAGGGATTAAAGGATCTGATGAATGTAATGTACATAAGAGGAAGAAAGACCGTCATAGATTTCTTTGGTTTTTATCTTAGAAGATTTTGAGCCTTAATTACAGTATGCTTTTGAGTGGACAGGTAAAGTAATTAGTTTTCTGATGGAGCTGTCATTACAGTAAGCCATATTTTAGCCGTCTCCATGTCCCCATATGCCAAGTGGCTAGAGCTACTTTTCTTTTGTGCGTCTAGCCTTAATCAACTGCTCATGCATTTACCGTGTAAAAAATCGGCTTCCTATCTCCATTCTTCTTCCTGTTCTAACTGCTAAATGAATCCTAGGAAAACTCTACTAAAAAATAATATTTTAAAGGAGTACCATCTGTAAACCCAAGCACCGCATGTGTCTGACTACGCCACATCATTGATGAGATGATCATGGTTGGATGAATTGTGTGCCAGAGCTTTATCTTCTGACATGTAAACAGAACCTCTGCTATCGCTGCTTATCATGCTTGGCAAGTATGTTATCATGCTTGGCAAGACATACTGATTGGTTCACTTTGGTTGTGGTGTTATGGTGGAAACACAGGTGGTTCTGTCGCTTGATTGTCAAATAGTCGGCTTCCAACCTACAAGTCGGGTGGCAGTCAATCACTGGGCGGCCAACCCGTTAGCAAAGGAACTGTACGGTGGGAAAAATCTCTCCCCTGGTAATTTCTGCTTCCTCTCCCAACGATGAAGTTTTCAAGAAAGATTTTAAGAGCCCTCCCACTTTTTTATTCTTATGATTATAATCATCAACATTGACAAGATGAAATTCTTATTTGGGAGAATCAGAGTGAATAAAAAAGGAGTTGACCCAAATTGAACTAAATATATCTTCAATCTTTTGCTGGTCGCAGGGCTGCTAGAACCCGGCTTGAAGATCAGGAAACCAGATGGAGTCATTGTGCTTGAGTTGTTCATGTCACTGAATCCGGACAAGTGTTTTGCGTTGGCTAGGCCGTTACGGTGACCACCACGTGAACCAAAACGTGTGTGATTCAACACGTTCCATGTGGAATTTTTGCTACTTGGCACCAAGGTAGATTGTTGAATTAATTTATAATGGCTGTGACTCACATATCTGGACTAATGTAGGTAATATATAGTTTTTATTTCTTTATTGGACATACGTGATTATTTCGGTAGATGTAAGTGCTGTTGAAGACGGAAGCTTTATGAATGGTAACTTGCCGCTAGTGACGTGGCTAGTGGGACGGGAAAGCTCATAGGCAACTAGTGGCCGTTGATGGTACCTAGCTGGCTTTTGGTGTTGGCTGGTGACTGCCTGGCTGGTTCTCAGCAAACGATGATCAACGGTTGGTCTACATGCTTTTGACAACCTGGGCCCATGTCTATTGGCATCTGTCAACAAGAGTGGATTGCCACTTGGAAAATTGTTAGGGTCCTCTCGGTTAGAAGGCTTTTATATCCTTTTAATAATTAGTATTAAAAGTTAGGCGAATAAATAATAAACATTAAATAGTTATTTAAATTATTTAATTTGATTTTTACTGTTTATTTATTTATTTATTTATTTAATCCTTTTTGTTGGATTGGTATATAATTTTTTTATTAAAATAACTATGACAGCACTCAAATTGGTGGTGGTGGGGGCGGCGGTGTACCGTCGCTATGGTACATTGATGCTCAACATCTAGCCAGTCTCATTGATGCTCAACCAGCTCCCATATCCTCGTTTTTTCTGATTTTTTTCATTTTTATGGTGTGAGTATTTCACAAGGAATATTCATTCTCATGTAAAAATGAAACAATAATAAAAAAAAAAGAATTCCCAATAAGAATCTGAGACAAAAATACGTCTTTTCATCAAAAAATAGGGGAAAAAAACATTTTTTGATTTTTTTTTTCGAATCTATTATAAACTTCGATTTAAGTATAAACTACAGAGTACCTAAAATATACGTATAAATTGATTATGTTTTAAGATATATAACGATATGTGCATAATATTAAAAAATCCAAAGTGTTAAATAAGTAATTAATGTGGAATTTTTATTTTACTCGCGTATTGAAATGTGAAAAAAGGTGGGTAAATTATATCCGCATTGCATCAAATGGATGCTAAAATTAAAAAAAATAGAAATAGTAACTGATCAATAGGATAATTAAAAATAAAAAATAAATAAATATCATGTAAAATAGAAAAAAGAAATATTTTTGACTCTTTTCTCCCCATAAAACATATTGACAGTGCTTGTAGGGTTTTTAAAGTCCAACCGACAGGGGAAAAAAGGTGGACGGATAACCAGGGAAGGCAAAAGTGCCTTTCAAATTTCTGTGTTGGAATTCTCAATTCTCCCATCTTCCTCATCTTCTTCGCCATATTCGTCCAAAACTTTCTGATTCGAAGAACTATTGTCGCCATGGGAAGAGGAAAGTACAAAATCAAGCCTACCGGCCGCCGCCAGTTCTCTACTCCTGAAGAGATCTGTAAATTCTCCCTCTTGATTATGATGCCAGGGTTTCTTAATTTCGTTGTAGTCGTTCAATCAAATAGCTGATGATAAACGTGTGTTGCTTATGTTAGTTATCTTCACCTGAATTCTCGTTTGTTGAATGTATATGCTGGATTCCTGCCATCAATTTTGGCGATTTATTTCTTCACCGATGAATCCGGGGCTTTTTCTTGTTATTCTTACAGGAAGTTCTCTATTAATTATATTAGGATATCTTCATAAACTGGTAACTGCATGGTAATTAGAATCTTGTTGCTGAAACGTTTGATTTATTTGCTAAGTTGAATTTAAACTCTGATATTGGTACTGGATTTTTATTTTATTTTATTTGGATGGAATAGAATATGAACCACTTTGCGATGGGTCTTTTTATAGATTTTTTTTATTGATATTCATTACAAATTCTTTTTGGCCCTAATTTGTTGATTTTAGTTCAAAATTCCTTTTGATTCTTACTTTGCGTCAATATTTCGTTAGGCACCTTCGAACACTGTTCATAGTCGACACTCTGGCATGTGGCGGCTTCATCATGTTCTAAAAATCCGAAGTTTGCAAGATGCTTCGTGTACAATGAATGACATGATATTTGATACGATCATAATTAAAAAAAAAAAAAAACACCAGATTTGTTGTAATTAGTGAGATGTGGTGTGATAGGTTTTTTGTAGATGGAGATTCTAGGTAGCTTTGTGCTTTATTTTTAGGTGTCAGTTATGTTAGCCAAATGGCATGAAACTCCATTCATTCTGCTAATGGGTTTTTAGAAAACACAGTTCACTGGAACATTGAATAGTTCAAAGTCCATTAGTGAAAATGAAAGAGTTATTGAAGTTTTCTTTGTTACGTGGGCTATTTGGAGCTGTACAATCATCATGCTCTTAAATAGAAAAGGAAACCTTGCTAGTTCCTAGAAATAATTCGTGGTTGCTGCTCTGGATGGGAAGTGCTTGGGTAAAAGGGAGGGGAAGTTCCGTCAACGTCTTTTATCTTTTCCCAATTTAGTTGATTGCATATGCCTAGGAATTGTTTGCTTGGTATTTTATTAATACTTGTATTTCATGAAAGCTCTGGCTTTGTTCTCATTTAATGAAATAAAATAATCTTGAGATTATTTAATTATGGACAGTAAAATTTCTGAAATAATTTATGAAAGCATTGAGAGAGGCAAGAATGTGATTCTTGCTGTTGGAAAACTCTCAAAATGTAGTTTTGAACAACAGATATATATAATATGTGGTGGCAGAGACCATAATCTCTTCAATTGAGAGAAAATAATTGATGAAAATAAGTTTTTGAAAATCGGTATTTGGGATAAGGATTTTGCTGAGATCAGAAAAATTAGGTGCTGACATTGAGCTGTTCAATTAAATGAAAATTGGCTTTATTGATGAAAGTTAGAATCCATTTGCATGTATCAGTAAATTTTTCTCTGAATTGTCGCAAGCAATTCCCCTAACATACTGCTTTAAATGGGTCTATTCATGGGAACTGGTGGAGTGTTACGATTCTGGGACTTTCTACGTTGTTAATTCATCTGAACCATTATCAGTGATAATGCTCAATTTCACACCCCCCTGCACTGTTGCCATTGAGTGATGCACACCTTTCTACAAAGATGAAATAATTCACCTGTCTCATGGCATATTAGGATTGAGATGGGTCACATTTGAAAGCTGTAGTTGTTGCACTCCATCTAGTTGCTTGTTTTGGTTTTGACATTTTAGAAAGATTTTATACAAGTGCCTATTAAACACCCATTTTTATTAGAGTCTGGTAGTCTGGTTTATATCTTGCAGAGTAACTATTCCTTGCAGTTCTGACGTGCATTCTTTTATTTTTTTACTTGAAATGATTGCAGTTGGTGGGACATCTAATCATCGCCGCTCCTCTAGACAAGTAACATCTGTTTACAATTTTCATTATAAGCAATGTGATATGTGGACAATTTGAGCCCCTCTATGATAGAAAATTGGTTGGAGCCAAATGTGGCCTAATAAATTTTTTCCAAATTATTTTATAGGAAGAAGCTGAACATGAAGAGGTAGAGACAGAGGAGGAAGAAGAGGAAGAAGAATCTGATGATGAGACTCAAGTTAGTTTATTTGTCCTTCAGAAGACTTGCTTTTGGTTAGCTGTCTATTGTTTTACTCATGTTTTCACTGGCCTTTTTCCTCTTTTGTGTTATCTGTTACTGCCATCAAAAACCATTAGCAAAAGAGAAAAGGAACTGAAAGCATTATTGATATTGAAAACCCAAATTTGGTGAAGCCAAAGGACTTGAAAGCTAAAAATGTGGATGTGAGTATCTAATCGTTTCTTTGTCTTAGATAAATCAAATTGTTTGAAACACTAATTCATGTATCCCACTCCCCTTGACAGATTGAGAAAACAACCGAACTTTCGAGGCGTGAGCGGTATGTCAACATCATGCCTCATGAGTGCTTATTTCATTGCACCTTTTCCAGTTTTGCACATATTCAGCATAATATTGTCAATATAACTTGGGAAGTTTAACAATTGTTTTTGTGAATATGAACTTTTCAACCTGCATAACTCGAGCCTGTAGCCTAGGCAGTGGGTGCAAATACCGGCAGCAACATGTAGACATGGCATTCATATTTATCTTTTCTATAGTTACAAGTCTGTGAAGTAAATGACATGGCATTCCCATCGATCTAGATATTCATCAAATAGAAAGCCCTAAAATATTGAAACAAATAACTATGTATTATTCTTCATTGATTATACAATAGTTGTCAGAAATAGACCGGACTGGTTGGTTTGACTGTTGAAATAGTGGTCTGGCTGGTGAACTCGTCATCTGGCTGGCCTTACTGTTGAACAAGTGCCCTGACCAGTCTGATTATGTTATTAGACTAGCTGGGAGTGGGAAATAGTGAAAAACACTGAACTGTTGATGACTGGTCCTGTTATGTATAATTTATTAAATAATGATTTGAGTCCTCTTTTTTATGATTAGATTTTTAATATTAAAGATATTTTTGTCGTTTGGCACCTATTGTATAATGTGAATTAATGTATGATGGATAGTGTGGAATCAATTAACTTATTTGATGTTTGTAACTTTGAGTGATACTTTTTTTTTCATTTTTTTTTAAATTTTTTGCATTGTGGAAGGTTTATTGGGAAATGATGGTAATATGGTACTAAATATCATTTTCTGAAGTTCAAATTATTTGAATGGTGAAATAGCGTATCTTAAATATTTTTAATTATTTGATAGTTCAACCAGTTGAACTAGTGAACCATTAAGCCAGTTCCTTAAGAGATTCAATCACCGGTTTGGTTTGGATTACTATGTAACACACTTGTGCATTTTTCATGGCATCTCTTTATTCAACAGTACATATTAGATTTGTGTTTTCATTTGGCTAGTTAGTAGTATTAGTTAAAATGAACATCTTTGTGAGAGTGTGGAAATATTATGCTCCGCCTAGAGTAAAAAGATTGAGTCTCGTTCTCAAGGACCTGGGCATCAGTGCTTATTGCTCAAGCTGGTCAGGCTGTCTGCTAGATGCTTTATAGTTATATGTACACAGTAGAGAAAATGATTCCTTTCTGTGGAAAATAACAATGATGCCTGTACCTTGCGGAGAAGATTTTTATAAGAAAATTCGATTCATAATTGAGTAGCTTGATAATTGGATATATTAGTTTGCTTTATATGATCTGTGTCCCAAATCTTTGCAGGGAGGAATTGGAGAAACAGAAAGCTCATGAAAGGTATATGAGGCTGCAAGAACAAGGGAAAACGGAACAAGCTAGGAAAGATTTGGGTAAGCCAGGAAATTCTGTTTCTCCATATTTTCGTGTTGTTCCAGTGGATGGGCTGTTTGCTAGATGAATGACAGGACAAATAGGATGCAGTCATGCAAGTGTTCTGACATGAAGATACCATTTGTTTGTGAACTATATCATGGCCTTAATAGGGAATGTGAACTAGATTTATAGAGTGTTATATTATATTTGCTTTATATAAATATGTGAATATGTTAGGTGACAAGGGGGCAGTTGTCTGGAAGTTTCACTCTGCCCACCCCCCACCCCCCTTTTTTACATCAAAAGCCCATTGGTTTGGTAATGTTAATTGAGCTCATGTGCATAAAGGTGCTGAAATATAATCATAGAAAGTGGGTTTTATCTGGGCTCTCCCAGCCCAACATGTTCCCTGCTGTAAGCGCAAATCCATCTCTTGACATTCTATCAAATGCAATCAAAAAAAGTGGGTGCCTGTGAGTTGAAACTTAGAAAACGTAGTTCTCATACCAAGTAAAGGAATTGTCCCCATAGCCTAAGATTTGAAACTTAGAAAAAATTAGTTCTCATACCATGTAAAGGAATTGGCCCAAGAGTTTGAGCAGTTTTACGAGTACTTAAGGATAGAGTTACCTGCACCACTTTAGGGAAAAAGATGGCATCATGACGGCCTCTTTGAATTTGAAGGTGTGGAGAACTAGGTTCATGTTCTCAACAGTGAGGGTGGTCAATTGAGTGGGAGTTTTTGGATTTCGCATTATTAGGACATCAAACAAATGGGTTAATATGTTGGCTACTAGGAGTAGAAAACCTTTTTGGGGCAGGTATACCTTAAAGCGGCAGGTTTGTTGCTTTTTTTGGGGAAAGAAGCTGATATGAAAATGGTCTGAGAGGAGGTGTCATGTCAATAAATGGAGATAGGGGAGGTTTAGGTTCTAAAAGTGTGATTTTCATTAGTGATATGATAAGTTATGGAAAAACATGGAGGCAAAAAAAAGTGTATTGTGCTTATCATTAACGGCTGTGTTGTGAATGTGATCCTTAAAGATACACTGGAGTGAACCTGGAGAAACATTGAGAAAATTGCAGTGAGGTGAGAAGTGTTATAGTAGGAATCAAAATGACTTGCCATTTCCATTCTTTCCTTGGAATTTCTGCCAAACAAAACTGAATTATAATTGCAGTTGAGAAATAATACAAGTCTATATATGCTTGATGACATGCAATGATGTATGATCATCTATTAAAAGAGCTGGGAAGAGATTTTGTAAGCGAATTTCGAGATTCTTTTTCTTTCTTTTGTTCTTTTTGTACCGGTCATGGATGTTGTTAACGTGTTGTTGTCTATGTTTCTGTTGAAATCTGCTCAAGAGAGGCGGACAAAGCTCATAGCATTCTAAAAATAAAATGCCAGTACAAGTCTAATTTGGAGGGATTTTATAAGTCAAATTTTCAACTTTTGCATTTGCAGAGTGAGTGAAGTTAAATAAATGTTGTGGGCCATGTAGTTGATGATAAACTGCTGTATTAGGTTGACTTTCACCATGTAGTCGTTCTCAATTATTTTGAAGGATGTTTTTTCCCTCGTAGGTTGAAATACCTCAACAAGGTTCCAGCATATTAAAACTTTTGAATTTGATTTTGTCGCGCAGAGAGATTGAAACTCATCCGCGAACAAAGGGCAGAGGCAGCTAGAAAGCGAGAGGAAGAGAAAGCTGGTGAGTTCATTGGCTGAGTATCCCGAAAAACATGCCTTTGATTCTAATACTGAACTCCATATATTTGTGTCTCTCAGCAAAGGAGCAGAAGAAGGCAGAAGCACGCAAGTGAGTTTGAAGGCATGGAATGTCATACATATAGCTTTTTTTCTGAAGTAATGTGTCGAGATAAAGTCAGCCACTAATTGATCCCACCACGGTGGTTGTAATAACCATATATTTATGTTCTTAACATTTAACTTGCTATGTGACTCAGTTACTGGCTTTTGGAGCAAATGAAGATGCATACTCTCTAGGGCAATTATTTAGCGTACAAGATGTCATATTGAGTTGCTTTTAGGTGCATGACGATTACTCGGGCAAGGGGTCTTTATTAAGGGGTTTGGGTACTCTCCTTTGCCGAATGAGCAGGACAGCCTCATTCTCCGCATCCTAGCTGTTTATTCTTCATCAAACGTTTTCATGATTACTTTCATTTTAAATTTCGCATTCGTATGCTTCTTTTTGTTTTAAATTACAGCTGTTGGATGCCTTATGTTTTTAAGATTGGCATCTCTCATTTGGAGAATTGAGGCTCTTCTTCCGTAGGGGAAAGAGGCCTTCCTTCCCTTGTTGAATTTGGAAGACCTCAGTCACCATACCAAGGATGAGAGGAAACCCGATCCTTTAGAAGGATTCAGTATGTGGATGCGTCTAATGAATGATGCTATAGCACCAGTGAAGACGCTTCCTGTCAACTGGAAAATGTATTTGTCACGCTATGTTTCGATTCTCAGCTGTGCATTAAGCTTGGTACGCACGATGCTCTGCTGCTAAGATTGACTCTTTTGCTAGAAATTCTACCGTCAAATTGCTCAAAATTTTGCTTTACAAATTGCTCATTTGGTACTCGTTATAAGAAACTGGGCGATGTTTGATGGGTTGAATTTGTGTCATAGTTCCTTCATAATTTAGGCTTGATTCACAAAAACGTAGTTAGAAACTTGGGTCTAATTTATTTTTACCAAACTCAGTTAACGAGCTGAAACTCCTATTCTTAATGGGTAGAGATTGGGCTGGATCTAAACCTGATCAAAATCGAAATGATTCAAAATCTTATAATGTTTAGTTAATATAAATGATTTTAATCATTTATATTTTTTTGTATAATAAACAACTTTTTATGTATAAGGATCTTTTATTTAAACATATACTTAGTTAATATTTTAATATTAATATTTGTTGCGTTCTGGTTTTACGGGACCTGCTATGGTCGAGAGATGCGGGAGTAGTGAGAACCCAACCCGGTCTCTCGGAAGCTCCTTGATGAGGGGTGCGTCCAATCCGATCCGTGGTTTCCAGGCAACACAAGTGTTGGATGTTAGGAGACGTTAGAGAAAGTTTGAGACCGGTCGTTTTAAGTGGAAAACCTTCTCTTGAATGGGGAGGAAAAACCACTAGGCTTGGGGCCTGTAAAGAGATTCACTATATGAGTTGGAGATTTTATAGAGTACAGTTATGAGAGTTAATCCCTTCCCTATCTCTCGTTTTGTGTTTATCTCCCGAAGAAGTTATGCTCACTGGGAGCCCCTTTTACACGCTCGTTGAGGAGTGGAGAAGGAGAAAGCTTGGTGGAAGCTTTGTGAGTCTGGAAGGTTTTCCCTTGCGTGTTTCTCCAAGGGTGTCTCTCTCTTGATCAAGGCTCTCTCCGTGTATTTATAGTGAAAGTCGGGCCGTTGGGGGGAATCGACACGTGTCGTCCATCCGGTGGCTGAGGAGTTGGTCCACTGATCTTCTTTAACGTAGCTGAGATGTGGAAATATACATGCGTACGGCGCCGATGCAGCTTTTGAGTGTGTCAGGTGCACAGGAACCGGATACCTGCCCTGATTTGACCAGGCGTGCTCTGCGGATGCGGCGTCAGGCAGTAGCAGCAGGCTTTCTTGGACACTGGCGAAATAGGCCAGCTGACACTCCTGGCTATGACCGGGCGGTTCTTATCTGGCTGCAAGTCCTTCTTCAAGCTCGCGGGCTTTGTGAGGAGGAGCAAGTCTTGTGGGGCCCTCCGGGGGAAAGTCTGGGAGATTATTCCTGGCCGCTCGGGCGGTGCGATGCCTCTTGGGCTTTCGGCCCTTGGGCCACTTGGTCTCCTCTGCTTGTGGGAG
>JAODPA010109513.1:0-19788 GCA_025585075.1 Nepenthes mirabilis
AACAAAATCGATATTAAGGGTATTTATACTAATACATATTAATTGATATTTGCATCAATGGTATAGAGTTATTGGTAACCAGATCTTTCACTTAGATATGTTATATAATTGAGGTCTTTGACACTGTCTGTAACAGAACATCACACTTACAGTGTGATATGAATAAGTTGACTTCGAGAATGTTATAGGTAATTAGATTTGACACCTGCGGTATGTTGTATAAACAAGTCACCTGATAATCTACTTTTGACTGGATTTCACGCACCGTGGAGATATTTTGAATGTAAAGTCCCGTAATTTTCTTTAATTGATAAAAATTTTCTACAAAAAAAATCGCTTGTCATTATATTTATGGTTATATGCTATTGTTCAAACAAAGGGAGCGATAAATTTGATCTTGATTAATTTTTTTTAATTTTTACTTCACGAAGGTAAGTTTTGGTCTAGCACTGATACGAACATCAGCGAAGCCCAGACTGCAGAGCTCCACTGCGTTTCACTTGCGACAAGCAACCACATAATGTTGCCACAGAAAGTAACATCTTCAGTCACTGGCGAAGTTAAACTATGACGAATTAGAGGATATTAATCAAAGAGCTGAGGATTAATACTCTACTTTTTCACATGAATGGCGATAAATAAACTAACCAACAAGAAGGAAACACACAGCAAAGCTTAAAAAATCACAATACACAGGGATTTGTAGACCCAAGAGGGAAGAGAAATTAGAGTACTAACCCTTACAAGCATTATAAATGTCATAACACAAGTCATTCTCAAACATTTACCAAACAGCTTAAATTTCTAAGTTCATCAGATTACAGTTCAATGGGTGGTGATTAAAGAAAGTATTGTGCCAGATATCAACCCGACAACTTTTAAATCAAACCATTCTTCCATTGCCTAATGTAAGAGTATATATAATTGCCAGGCCTTTGCCTAATAACTTAAAATTTTTTATGTTTGTTGGTTTTGTGACATAGTGTGGAAGTCTTCTCGATCAAGTGTCATAAGTTTAATTCTTAAAACACCAATTTTCTTATAATTAATATTCAGCAGATGATATAGATGGGCATCTGCTTAATCCACACTTAAGCCTCCACAAAAAGCATTTGCCTTATGGGGTGTACTAGAGTGTAAAACCATCTTAGATAGTCATAATAAGCATTTCACCAGAACCTTACCTCATAATTAGTACAGGCAAAATTGTCAGAAACATAATTTTGCACCTTATATTGCTGCTCAGTTTGTTTTTTTTAATCTGTAGATGTCAATCAAACAAAATTATTAGCAATGGTGTCAACTGTAAACTCTCATCCAATGAAATAATATGAGCTGAATATAGCAATTAGAAACCATTTAAGCAGCTTCGAGAGGGATCAACTATCGCCCTATATCTGTGATAACGTAACTCTTCTCTAGCTGTGGATTACCACAGATTTGGCTTCTTTAACAGAAATCAAGCCCGAATTGCAGAGATAAACTTACAGACAAAGAGGGGGAGAGCACAGAGAAGGAGAGAAGACAGAGAGAGAGAGAGAGGGATACGAGATCAGATGAGAAACAGAATCCAAATTATTCTTTACCCTTCTGTCAGTAATCCCATATACGGGAGAAAGGAGGTGGGCAACCGGTTGCAACCGGACAGCCACCAACTAATCCAGAGCACCAGCAGGTGCTTAACCCTGTATTACCACTATACTAATTATAAACTAAAATTATAACTATGATTGTATACTGTAAACATGTTTCTTCTATGTGTGTTGTATATGTGGTGTAATAAAAGTGTTTGTATTAGTGTAATATAAAAGAATCCTCAGACGAAGTCATGAAATCGTGGTGGTGGCCGGACTGGACGGGCACTGCGTCTCGGTGCAGGAGCCGCTGGATCATCAGTAACAATTCCCGTAACAATCTGCCAAACAAGTTACTAAGATAGCAAGAATGACCAATTTGTATGTGTTGGGGCGGGTTGCTCTCATGAGAGTCCCACCATTTCAGCATTCTTTACATGCTTCCGGAGCGCAATCAGGTTAGTTTGAGGAGTCCAGGTGGACCAAGCGTCTGGGTAGTCCAGCAGTCTGGAGGTTCCGTAGGCTGGGGAGTGCTGGAATTTAGAAGTTTGATATCCAGGGTTTTGGAGCTTGGGAAGGCTCGATTGAAGTCGAGTGCACTCAGGAGTGTGGTGTTGGGCTTGGTCACTCTCTTATGGGTAACTCAACAAATGGACAAGTCATCGGTTGATCAGACAGGTTTTGTGTGATGTTCGGAGTACTACAAATTGGTGGTAGCAATAAACCGGAGAGACCGTTTTGTTAGAGTAGGCAAAAGTCAGAGTGGCAATTACCGGAGTAGCCAAGACGGCAGCAGAAGTCAGTCAATAGGATGTTGACCGACTGAGAAAAGAGAGTGGATTTCTCCGGAGAAAATTTCTCCGAAGTGGGTTTTCAGAGAGCAAATGATGGAATGCATTTGCCGGAGTGAAAATTTGAAGAAGACTAGTCATGCAAGGCAAAATGGCCGGTCAATATGTTAATCGGCTGTAAATGGAATCCGGTCAACATGTAGTTGACCGGCTGAGGAAGGCACTTGTGGCAAGTTATGGAAAAACGGCCGGTTGTGCAATTTTATTAGATTGGGACAAAATGACCGGTTGCTCTGTTTTGTTAGATTGGGACAAAATGACCGGTTGCACCGTTTTGCCAGGTTGTGCCATTTTGCCGAATTAAGGCAAAATGACCGGTTGTGCAGGATTTTCCAGTTGCAACAAATTGGCCGATTGGGTGGAAATGAATAGTTGGAGCTAAGGTGACTATTTGCCGGTCAGGCAAATCTCGGAGTGACCAATTTACCAAAATTGCAAGCTAGAAATTTACCAATTGGTAGTATTGGTATAGAAATGGCCGAGGTTACTGTGCACAGTAATGCCTGAGAATATGGGATGTGCATAGTAATATCCGAGGATATTATCTTATGATCGAAGATTATGAATAACGCCCGAGGACATGAGATAATATCCAAAGACTTTGTCAATGCCTTGAGATATCAAGGAACGCCCGAGGACTCTGTTGAAGGATGACGGCTAAGGACTTTGCTGGATTTGCAAAATCTGCATTCCGAAATTGGTGGCTGACTCTATCAACTGCAAGGAGGGAGAAAGACAACATCTGCATAGGCAACTTTTTCAGAAGAATGGTTGACCTTCAGAGCTGGTAGTTAAATAGCAAAAAAAGTCAACTCCTCCCAACAAAATGACACTTGGCAGAGTTGGTGGGCAGAGTAAGTAGTAGGTTGCAGAGTTAGTAGTAGGATTTTATCTACATGTAAACTGCCTATTGGGTAGATTTCTAGGCAAAGAAAGTATAAATATGCATGCTGGGCATAAACGAAGGATAGGCGAAGTCTACAGTAGTAAAGTCCAGGTGTGTGTGAAAGGCAAAAGAGAGTGAAGTGCACAACGAGTAGATGAAGAAGAGAAGAAAAACAGAGAGATAATAGCAAAGTGAGATTTTCCTTACTCTAGAATTGTTTTTTTTATTCTATCTCAAGTGTGTTATAAATACTCTATCTCGGAGGTTTTTATAACTAATTTTTATATAGTGGATTTATTGTGAATTAACTGCCCCGTGATTTTTTCTTTCGGTTTATGAAAGGTTTCCACATAAAAATTTATATATTCCTCCTCTTTCTCTCGTATCGTGAGTGTTTGTGCATTCCTGTCTGACCAGTGTTAACCGACCGACTAGTTTTTTTTTAACAAGTGGTATCAGAGACAGGTTGTGAACCGTCGGTTGGATGGCGCCATCGTCGAGGAATGTGCTGTTTAGTGTGGAGCAATTCAATGGATAAAATAATTTCATCCTTTAGCAGGAAAGGGTGAGCAATATTTTGACTCGAGAAGAAACGGTAAAAGCCATTCAGAGAAATGAGAAGCCAAAGAATATGACGGAAGAGTGGCAGGATAGGAGGGATCTTGCTAATTGTACGATCAAGTTGTGTCTTGTGGATAACACTTTGGCGGAGGTCTGAGGGAAATTTGAGAGCCGGTATAAGTCCAAATCCTTGATAATGAGACTGGATGTGAAGAAGTAATTCTATAGCCTGCGTTTGTCGAAAGAAGGAAGATTTGAGAAGCACTTAAACGAGTTTAACCTAAAGTGACACAAATGTCAAAAGATCAAGGAGGAAGACAAAGCATTGGTATTGTTAGCGTCCTTACCAGCCTCGTACTATCATATTGTCACGATATTACTTTTAGGAAAGGACACGCTCAAACTGGATGAGGTCATAACTTTCCTACTTATAAATAAGTCAAGGCGGATAAAAAGCGGTGAGGCCTCAAACTCTGAGCCAAGTGTGCTTATGGCGACCAACGGTTGGGGGCGAGGAAAATCTAGGAAACAAAGCGGAGGTGGTAAATCGGAGAGGAGTAACAGCCGGAGCAAGTTTCAGGAGAGAACCTGCTTCCATTGTGGCAAGAAGGGTCACATAAAGCAGGATTGCCCATAGAGAAAGTAGGAGAAGGAGGGCAGAAGCGATCATCAGGATGATGATGATGATTGGGAGATTGTCGCTTTCTATGAAGACCTCCTGGTTGTCCACGCAGGGGAAGCATAGAGCTCGTCAAGCTAGGAGATGAGTTAGGTGATAGACAGTAGGGCCTCATACCATATGATATCGAAAAAATCCCACTTCATGAGTCATACGCCTGTTGGCTACGGGATATTGAAAATGGGTAATAGTGGCTTGTCAAGGGTTGTTGGCGTCGGGAATGTTTGTTTGAGGACAACGGGAACAAACTCGCACTAAAGGGTGTGCGACATACTCCAAATTTGAGGTTAAATGTGATTTCAATCGGGAAGATTGATGAAAAAGGCTTCAAGACGGTGTTTTGTGACGGCCAATGCAAATTCACCAAAGGCGCCTCAATTGTGACTGAGGAAAGCAGGAGATCAAGACGGTATCCAATGAAGGCCTGTGTTGCCAAGGAAAATGCCAAGTCAACCAAAGGGGGTATTAGTCAAGGTGGCCAGAGAAGGTTGCCAAAATGGAGTGTAAAGGAGAATAATACGACGACAGAGAAGGAGCTGAAGGGGAGTGGGTTTACTCCAGGTTTAATAGGGCGGAAGAAGGTATCATTTAGACTTGCGGAGTTAACGCCAATATCCCAATTGAGGGAAAGCTATCGAAAGGCAGGAGATGACAGTCATCGAGAAAAGGTGAATATTTTCCCCACAGGATCGTGAGGAAAATTTTTTTTAGATTTTATCACTCTCTTGTGGGTAACTCAAAAAATGGACAAGTCATTGGTTGATCACACAGGTTTTGTGTGATATTTGAAGTGCTGTAAACTGGCTGCACCAATGAACCGAAGAGACCGTTTTGCCGGAGTGACAATCGTCGGAGGGGCAATTACCGAAGTAGCCAGGATAGGCAGCAGAAGTCGATCAACGGGATATTGACCGGTGGAGAAAGAAGAGTAGATTTCTCCACAGAGAATTTCTTCGAAGTGGGTTTTCGGAGAGCAAATGATGAAGTGTATTTGCTGGAGTGAAAATCTGGGGAAGACTGATCGTGCAAGGCAAAATAGCAGGTCAATATGTTGACCGGCTGTGAATGAAATCCAATCAACATATAGTTGGTCGACTGAGGAAGGCACTCGTGGCAGGTTGAGGGAAAATGGCCAGTTGTGCCATTTTGCCAGGCTATTCCATTTTTTTAGATTGGGGCAAAATGACCGGTTGCACCGTTTTGCCAGGTTGGGTCATTTTGCCAGGTTGAAGCAAAATGACCGGTTGCGCAAGATTTGTCGGCTGCAGCAAATTGGCTAGAAATGATCGGTCGGGGAAAATGACCGGTTGGAGCCAAGGTGACCATTTGACGGTTGGACAAATCTCGGAGTGGCGAATTTGCTAGAGTTGCAAGCTAGGAATTTACCGGTTGGTATTACCGGTATAGAAACGACCAAGGTTGCTGTGCACACATGGGATGTGCACAATAATGCCCGAGGACATTATCTCATGACCGAGGACTATGAATAACGCCCGAGGACATGAGATAATGTCCAATGACTTCATCAATGCCTTGAGACATCAAGGAACACTTGAGGACTCTGTTGAAGGATGATGGCTGAGGACTTTGCTGGATCTGCAAAGTCTGTGTTCCAGAATTGGTGGCTGACTCTATCAACTGCAAGGAGGGAGAAAGACGACATCAGCGCAGACAATTTTTTCAGAAGGATGGTTAACCTTCAGAGTTGATAGCTGATTTACGAAAAAGGTCAACTCCTAACAAGACGGCAATTGGCAGAATTGGTGGGCAAAGTAGGTAGCAGGTTGCAAAGTTGGTGGCAGGATTTTACCCACACACAAGTTGCCTATTGGGTAGATGGTTTTCAGGCAAAGACTATATAAATATGCATGCTGTGCATGCAGGAATGAGAGACGAAGTCCACAGCGGTAAAGTCTAGGCGTGTGTGAAAAGCAAAAGAGAGTGTAGTGCACAACCAATAAGAAGAAGAAGAGAAAAAAAACAGAGAGATGAGAGCGAAGTAAAAGTTTCATTGCTATGGAGTTGTTTTTCTTATTCTATCTAGGGTGTGTTGCGGATACTCTGTTTCAGGAGTTTTTGTAACCAATTTTTACATAGTAGATTTGTTGTGGATTAAGTGTCCCGGATTTTTCTTTTTGATTTGTGAAGAGTTTCTACGTAAAAATTTGTATGTTCCTCATCTTTCTCCTACATAGTGTGTCTGTGTATTCCTGTCCGGCCAGTGTTAACCGACCGACCGGCATTTTCCCCAACATTTGGGCCATCTGAGGATGCTAGGCACCTCTGGCATTAGTCATTGCTGGTAGGCGGATCCTCAGTGAACTCAGCGATATCAGGTCTACTTTTTCACTATTTGTTAGGCCCACCAACAGAAGGCTATATGGTGTCATGCCTTACAAAATCATGAACTGAGAAACACAGATGACAAAAAGAGAGCGGAACAAAGGGAGGAGAAGAAAAGTTGTCTTCACTTTAATATTGAGAGTAGATTTCTGCCTTTTTTCCGGTGGGTGTTTCCAAGCTTAGAATAGAGCACACCTTTCAATTCCATTTTATCTTTGTATCTTGTCATAGGCTTTCTCTGTCATGGTTTGATTTATCGTTATCCACTGTTGAGGTGATGAGTCCGTGTATGGTGTACCCCTTACTCTAGGTTATATTGTAAGATTATAGAGACTTAGATTCTGTGGTTTTTCCTCTTCACATTGAAGGGATTTTCCTTGAAAATCTCAATGCCTTGAATTGTTGTAGTCAATTTAACCTGCCCCGTTGTGCACAAAACTATTGTTTAATTAAGCCATGAGAAATTAGCTCAATTCAAAAATTAACCAACCAGGAACATTATAAACAAAGGATTAAGTGAACACATAACATTGTCATTTCCCATTTCGGGAACAAGTACTGTTGGAGAAACAACAGTCATGCCACGCATTACTACATATTGCTGACTCCAAGTAAAATTGGTTCTGCTGAAATATTGAAGACCAGAAAGTTTTGCTGGTATCATCACTTGAGAATATGCATGTTCAGCATGATAAATTCAAACATAAAACAATAGGTTCCAATAGAATACTCTAAGAAATGAATTCAAGAACCAAAACATGCTGTAGATTGAGATTCACATGTAAAATGATTCAAAAGAGAAGTTATCAACATGAACACAAACGAAATCGGGAGGTTGATTGCAAGACCCATCCGTCGAGCAGGGACGAAAGTCAGCCTTAGTGAAGGCTAACATAGTAAAGGCAGTGACAGATGTAGTTTGCCTTTCCTGGAAGCGGCTTAAAAGTTATGCTTTTGTATTGAGACAAGCCTGCCTTAAGAGCAAAATGAATGCAGAAATGTCTGAAGTGAACAAGGCGGAAATAAGTTTATTATTCAGAATTCAGTATCCATTTGATAACGTGTTAGATGCGTCCGGAGCATGCCCAAACGCGTCGAAATGTATCCAAAATGTGTCCAAAACATGTCTGGATCGTGTCCAAAATATGTCGAATAAAAAAAATTAACACATGTCGGACCGTGGCTGACACGTGTCCCAGCGTGTTCGGGGCGTGTCGGTGTCCGATACGCATCAGACACTGACACTTCAAGCCTAAGAGAGTGTCCGTGCTTCTTAAGTCTGAACAAGGAGGAAATAAGTTTCTTATTCAGAATTCTGTATCAATTTGAGAAAGAGAACTCGTTTCATTTGACAAGCACCTTTTGTTTTATCAAAATGGGCATGAAAATCAATACACTGGGAAAGATCAATAAGTATGCAAAAGATATACAGAGCAATATACCAATTGAAGGATCGAGCTGCAAGTGCCAATAGATTGTCATATTATATGAAGGAATTCTCCAACGTTCAACTCATAGTTTAAGTTTTATGATTGAATTAGTTTTTTTTTTCACACTGCTATCTGAGACCCATCGACCAACTAGTCCACATAGAAACTCCTACGAGAGAAGGGTGTTGCTTAGCCCACATTTTTACACTTAAGCTCCATATAATTTCATTTCACGTATAAAAACCACATTAATTTTAAAAGTATGCCATGTCTAGCCGGTAAAGATTGAAAAAACAAATACTTCATAAATTGTAAAGACATCTAGCTATATTATATAGAAACAGAATTTTATAGTTTTTCTCTCAAAACTCTGGAAGAACTATAGAAACTACAAGAACTTTCAATAAACTTTGCAGGATTCATATATAAAATTTAGAATTCCTGAAACTATATATATATAAACCAAATATAATTCATTTCATAAATTTTTTTCATACGTTGTTTCAGGAGAACATTGTTTTAACTACTTTTGAGAGATGTTTAAGAACATGATGTCTTATTCATCCATCGATAAAAATGGGTCTCCACAAGAACAAATGAATGGGCATCAGATCACCTAAAAGTGTCCAAAAGAATGGCTAAACGGTGTCACTTAAACATTCATGTTTCACAATTTTACTTCCCATATTTTTAATTTTATTTGCTTGTAATCTTCCCATTAAAATTTAAACCACACACAGTAAAATATAAGAAAAAGGTAGAGAGATAATTTTAGAAGTAGAATTCTGCACTCTAAATCAATCATCATCTCTCAGAAAAAAAAGAAAATCCCAATTCGAAGGGCAAAATAGCAACAGAGAGAACCCAGCTCCAGTTGAATAACTAACAGCAGCATTCAATTGACTGAAATTCCATCAGCAGCAATGCGATCAATTTTCCACAAGCAAAAAAATCCCCAGACAAAAACACCAGAAAAAAGTGTTGGAATTCCCTAGGACAAAAACACGCACACAACTGGTACAGTGGAAATGAACTCCCAGATTTTCCATCAATCTTCGGCCACCGAATACCGTAAAAGCACATGGAATAAAATTATATAGCTAAGCACACGCAAATTATACAATAATATTTAACTTAAAAAACCTTTTTCAATTAAGAAAAAAACTGTGAAACAAATTTACCAAAGAAATCTATTATAATAGTGAGCTATTACAAATATAATCCCCTTCAAAATCGTTCCCCTACAACCTAAGTGAATGATTGATTGAACACATAACTCTAATATGATTAACAACCCACTAGAAAAGAATAGCAAAGAAAAAATAGCAACAAAGCGGTAACATATCCTAAGAAACAAAATTAGAGCAACGTACCTAACCTTTATTAAGAATCGAACTCGTGTTAGACTTCAACCGGATGTCAAGCATCTTCCTCTTCTTTCTTTTCTCTCTTATTTCTTTTTATGCAACGCTCCATGTCAAAATGATTTTGGATGTACCCTAAAATCAGAATATGGCATTTCATATCCTACATAGCCCGCGACCATCTCGCGGTTGCCACTGGAAAATCTCTTAGTCCTAGCGCTTAAGCGACCAACTCGTGGCTGTCTTGCAAATACCCACCGGAAATCCTTCTAGTTCTGGTGTTTAAACCGCTAGCTCACAGCCTTTTCGCGGAGCCTCCCTCAAATAGTTTCACTTGACCAAACCTGACAAGAATATCCCGTGACCTTTAGTAAACACCATTGCTTGAGTACACTTCGCGCAAACATTATGCAATCCTCAAATGACCTGTTTATTAAGTGTGTGACACAAAAGGGAGCGACCCGAAATCCGACAAAAAGTACTAGTCAAATTGATCATAATACCATGAGAAAATGGCAACTATTTGATAGCACATTCAACAATCATCAATCATCAACCAAGCAAACAGACGAATGAAAAAAATGCTGTGAGAAAAGATAGACAGAACGGATGCCAGGGTGGGGAACCATTGATGCAGAAGTGGACATTGGAGGTGTCATCTTTGACTGGATGATACTGAAATTCAACGGCTGCCATTAGTTATTGCTTGGCCATGTATAGCCCTTCCCATCTTTAAATCTTCCTTTCTCCCAGCACTCATACAGTTGATTTCATACCCCTGGAATGGGATTCTGGGATCTACTAGTCATAAGGAGATTCGGCCGTTGAATTTTATTCAAAGGTTTAAATTTGAACATTAAATAATATCATCTAAAGAGTTATTTTTATTAATTTTTTAAATACTTGATTTAATATTCAATGGTGTTGCGTCCCGGGCCCAAGGTTGCCGTACGGATTAGGGAGCCTTCGGATTCCTAAGCGTGCGGGCGCTCCGGAAGAAGGGTCCGGTCTCCGTCTCTATAAACCTGGACCTGCACAAAATCACAATAAAATAAAATCAAATTAGAAGAAATCACAATAAAATCAAACTAAAATCTTGTCCAATAAGTAAAATAAATAAAAGTCAACAAAATCATAATATCTTCTAAAATCTCTTAGAATATTTAATGTGATGTCTGCATTAAGAAATTTCTCACAGTACGCACCCTCCGAAGGTTGCGAGCCGCCCGACCTCTCATGCCACATAGAACCCCTCGGAATTGAGGATCTTCTTCAAGGAAAAGAGGATGGCAGCCACTCCTCAAATGAAGGAGAAAGTTGAAAAAAAATATGGCAGCAAGTTTTTAGAGGGGACACTAGTAGACAAACTGCAAATTTGCGGATATCGCTATTCACGATAGAGATTCATACACATCCACTCCCTCATAAATTCAAGATATCGGCCCGGGATCCTTATGATGGGAGTACTAATCCGATGGACCATCTTGACATTTCTATACTCTCTTGAACTTTCAAGGCCCGGATAAGGCTGCACTGTGTATGTACTTTCCCTTAACTCTCAAAATGGATGACCAGACTTGGTTTTATCAACTTCAACCCAACTCGATTCGAACATTCCAAGATCTAACCGACGGCTTCTTATCCCAGTTCGCATCTAGTCGGAGGGAAGAGAATAAACCATGGGACCATGCCCGTGTCAAGCAAGGGCCAAACGAAAATTTGAAGAAATTCCTGACTCGATTCACAATCGAGGCCCAAAAGATACCTAAACTCACTGATGAGATAAAGTTTAGTGCTTTCATATTGACCCTAGAGCTCGGGGACTTCTTCAATCATCTGGCCTATAAGGTCTCACAGGCCTTTTGAGAGGTCGAAGCCATTGCTTGAACTTACATAGTAGTCGAAGATGCCAACGAAACAAAACGTATTAAACGTGTGAACCATTAACGCCAGAGGACGGTGGATATAAAGAGGAAGAATGAAGATCACGTGGGCTTTGGTAGACCCAGGAAGCAGCCGAAGATGGCACCAATAGCACAAAGGGAGTCTAGGCCCCTAAACCTGACTACTTTAAATGACTCTCGCACTAACATCCTAATATAGATTCGAGATGAAAATTTCTTCAAATGGTCAAAGGCATTGAAGAATCCGGATGGAAATGATTAATTAAAGTATTACCACTATCATCGGTGCGAAGGTCACAACACTGAATAATATCGAACATTGCAGAAGGAGATTGAAGACCTTATCTGAAAAGGATACCTTACCCGATTTCTATAAAGACCCAAACAGACCTCTGGAGGAGCAGATGGGGATGAAGCTGAGCAACCAAGAAATTGGTTGGCAACTGGGCTTGTAAACATGGTGATGACGCGACCAGTGCAAAACAACACCCTGGATCACTCAAATATGGCCGCCGACCACAGGAGGCTAAGGGTAGAAGTTAGGGATGATATCATTAGGTTTAGTAATGAAGATATGACTCATGTATCCTCTCCTCATTATGAATTGTTGGTTGTATTTGCACTTGTCTTTGATGGTGATATGACTATCAATTGAAACGAGTCTTTGTTGATAATGAAAATTCTGATAATTTACTTTATCTTAATCAGTATTTTAAATTAGGTTTGAAAAGAAGTCAAATGAAACCCATCGAGGGACCCCTATACGGGCTAGACAACGGACCAATACCTGTTCAAGGGGTTGTCCAGCTAGAAGTTATGTTATGGACTTATTCGATAACTACCTACAAAATGCTTTCCTTATTGGTAGTGGACCTTCCATCGGTCTACAGCACCATCTTCAGACGTCCCTATCTGACCGCTTTTGAGGTAGTAACTTCGATCCAACATCTAAAAATAAAATTTTCTACTTTGTACGATGTAGGAGAGGTCCTTGGTGATCAAATGACTGAATAGACATGTTATTTTTCCCAAATCACTAGACACTCCCCAACCAACCAATAGAGGACATCAACTTCCATGATGAGACCACCTTATTACAAGTCTAGTCCGGAGAATCTACAGATCAGATCCCTTTGGATCCCAATAATCCAAAAAAGTATGTTTAAATAGAAAGTTCTTTGCAAGAACCCCTCCAAAGCCAACTTATCAATTTTTTCCGACAAAATTCCAACGTTTTTGCTTGGACACCTACTGACATGCCAGAAATACTGACTGGAGTAATGGTTCATAAATTGGGCCTAAATCCTGGTCATAAACTCGTCCAATAGAAACGAAGGAATCATTTAACTGAGACACTGATTGCTATCCATGAGGTAAAAAAACTGCTCAGTGCTAGATTCATCAAGGATGTTCAATACTCAAATTGGTTATTTAACGTAGTCCTAGTAAAGAAAATTAATGGGAAGTGGAGGATATGTGTTGACTTCATCGACGTCAACAAAGCATATCCATAGGATAGCTTTCTACTACCGAGGATCGAATTGCTTGTATACTCAACGTCCGGACATAAATTGTTGAGCTTTCTTGACGCATATTTGGGCTACAACCAAATCCGGATGAGTCCAGAAAACGAAGAGTACACATCATTGATGACCGACCAAGGAACATATTGTTATAAAGTCATGCCGGTATTACCTACTAGCAACTTGTCAACAAGATATTCGAAACCAAGATGAGACGAAATATGGAAATGTATGTGGGCAATATGCTCGTTAAAAGTAGAGCGACCGATGACTACATTCATGATCTGGACAAGGCGTTCAATGTCCTCCGAACATACCAAATGAAGCTCAATTTGACGAAGTGTACGTTTGAAGTAACCTCAAAAAAGTTTTGGGATTCATCGTCTCACATCGAAGGATTGAAACAAACCCTGAAAAAATTAAGACTATCCTCAATATGAACCCACCTCGAACTGTGAAAGAAATTCAAAAGCTTACCGGGAGGCTGCAGTGCTCCCCCGTTTCTTGGCAAAGTTAACAGAAAAGTACTTGCCTTTTTTCAAAATTTTGAGGGGGATGAAGGCCGTCGGCTTCCAATGGACGATTGACTATGAAGCTGTGTTCTGAGAACTGAATGAGTATTTCTCAAACCCACCATTTTTTACTTCCCTTCAAGAAAGCGAGGAGCTGTATTTATACCTTACAGTATCTAACACTGCCTTAGACTTAGTCTTAATTCAACAACAGTCTGACGGGCAACAACTTGTATATTATATCAGCAAGGTCTTAACCAACCCAAAGACCGGATATTCTCATACTGAAAAGATGGCTCTGGCACTTGCCTATTCTAACCGGAAACTTCGTCTTTATTTCCAAGTATACAAAATTGTTATTCTGACAGACCAGTTGCCAAAACGAATCTTGTAGACGTCAAACATGTAAGGACAATTAGTCAAATGGGCCATTGAGTTGGGGCGATTCGATGTGGAGTTTCGACTGAAGCCGGCCCTAAATAGCCAGACCTTGGCAGACTTTATTGTTGAAACAACCGCAACTTTAAAAACCATCAACCTCGTTGAGACTGACGGTCAGTAAAGGGCTCCAATATGGACCTTGCACGTAGATGGATCTTCAATGCAATTAGGCAGTGGTACCGACGTGGTCCTGAAAACTCCTGATGGGTTGGAAATAAAGTATGAGGCATTAATTGCTGGACTCAGATTGGCTAAAGAGTGTTCGGTTAAAAACCTTATCATTTGCAGTGACTCAGAATTGGTCGTCACCCAAGTACGAGAAAGTTTTGAGGCTTCAAACCCTCAGCTTTCCAAATATCTCTCCAAAATCCAAAGCCTGATAATGGCATTCGACAGTATAGAGGCAATTCATATCTCAAGGGAAGAGAATGGGAAAACAGACTGATTAGCAAGAGCAGCAGTGACCGGAGACCCTGAGCAGTATGCAGGAAAAATACGTGAAATCCTCAAATTTCCCAGCATAGACAACCTGGAGCCAGAAATAACGCAGATGGCCGATACAGAAAATTGGATGATTCCCTACAGAAGATACTTGTCCGATGGCACGCTACCAAAGAACCTGGATGAAGCTAAGCGCGTAAAAAAAACAGCAGGCTAGGGAAACTTTTACAAGCAAAAAGAAAGAACTTATATTGCACTCCATGTGCAGTGAATTGAGTTAATCTTATTTTAAAAGATATTGATAAGATTCCACGTTTTAAGAGGACTTTAGAGAAAGTCATTTTTCTTATTGGCTTCAACTATAACCACATTGGTGTATTAAACATGACGAGGCATTTCACAAAAAAAAAAAAAAGGAAATTAGTTAGACATGGAATCACTTGATTTACAACAACTTTCTTAACTTTAAAACGAGCCTACAAGCAGAAATTCAATCTTGAAACATGTTTACATTAGAGCAATGGGTAAACATCAATTAATCTAAGGAAGTGAAAGATAAAAAGAGCTACTGAAACTGTTTCAATGGTTTCATTTTGAAGCAATGTATTATATATTTTTAAAGTCATAGGTCCTCTTATTTGAAGCAATGGACAGATCTAAAATAATCATACAAAAGGCTTTCAATGGGAACGAAGAGAAGTACGGAAGCATTTCAAAATCATTAACAATAGATAGGAATGTCAACTTCCTCATCCATTGCATGCAACGGGCCTCTTATTAACTTCCGATTTCTTCTACAGAGATCCAACTATTGAACATGATGAAGAAATAACCAATGGTTTGAATCAATGTATATAAAGACTTATTCCAAGGCATGCTGGACAAAATTATGACTGAAATTTCAATATATAAGGGAGGTGAAGGTCTCTTACATCAAGGAAAACAAAATTTTCAGGTACCAATATCTTCTATTCTTATTCACTTCAATAATCTAATCTTATTCATCTTGACTATTTACAATTTTCTATTATTCTGTAACGGAGTGGTGGAGTTTATTTAGAAAGTCAGCCCTAAACCTTTAATGATTGGCTATCAAAATATTAAGATTAGTTGCTAGTGCAACTGGTTGTGTACGTAAATGGTGTGTATTTGAGCACGTAAGTATAGTTTAAAATAAGTTATCATAAGTTCATAACTAGAAAGTTTTATTACCTGTCGCAATATTATAGTAAAATTAATTTAATTTTAATTTATTTAACAGATTCACACCAAAGAGAGAAACAAGCTTGAGCATAAAAAATTACATGATTTGGTTTATATCAAGTACAATCAAGCTTTTAAGGCTTGCTATAATATGGGAAATGTCATTGATCCTATCAAATTAAATGACATGGATGATAATGGCAACTGGCTAATTGGAGAGTTAGGGGCTAATACATCAAATGCTGAGGATGATTTCGTTTATGAAAATGATAACTTGACATGAGATGACGTAGCAAGAACATCTGGGGATAAGGAGGTGATGACATATACTAGGCTACCAATAAGATGAAGAGTATGTGCAAAGGCATTGAATTTTAGAGCAACAATAGTACTGGAGGAAAACAATGATACAGATGAAATAGGGGAGGAAATTAATAGCTAAAAATCTAGTGATGGATGTGATGAGAGCTTATTAACGATGACATTGGTGATGATGACAATGTGAGGAATTTTGATGAGGATTAAATTTGAAGTTATCTATAATGATAATGTTATATACGTAGTACTTTTGAATTTTGACGACTAGTACTTTTGATGATCACATTGTGTGTTATGATATAGTATTTATATATATGGATATTAATTGTTGATTTTAGTTATTTAAGCCTTAATTAATATTTATTTATATAGCATGTCGGTATATCTACGCATTTTACAATTAGCACCTCAAGAGTCTCGGGCTAGCAGCTCGCTTAGCACCTTACGCTTTGAGCAATATGGAGTCCCAGCAACTTAACTTGCCTAGCACCTTTGACAACAATGGCTCCAACACTTCTCACCCGAGTTGGGATCTTTTCACTTACCTCTTCCTCATGACTCCGAGGTCAACGTTCAAAATGCGAGGACAAAGAACCATGCGATCTTCTCCTCATCTCCTCAATAAGAAAAAACACTTTGCTACCTCCAAAGTCACAACACCGTTGGGGGTGAAACTGGAAATAGAAATTTGAAGGACCTTCCAAGAATCCAATGGAGTAGTCAATAACTACAAGCCAAGCAATTCATCATCGAATTTTATACTCATACGGACAATTGATCAATGCAATCTTGGAATTCATTAAGATGATTAGCTATAAAGCTCCCTCCCTAATAGTTCACTTGTACCAACTTTATTAAGTGATACAATTTGTTGTTGATAGTTTTTGAAACATAGAGTACTTGGAGCTTCTCCTATAGTGCTCTTACATGCTTCTTGTCATAGATATGATTGTAGACATTATCATCTACAGATTATCGAATGTAGCCACAAACCTATTTGTGCTCAAAAGCCTACTGCTCATTGGATTTAGACTCCAACTTTTGCATAGTAAACATCGGGAGTTGCAATGTTTTGATGAATAAAAGATCATTCATCATACTCTTCCATATATCAAAGTTCATTCAATAACTACCGAGCGAAAGAGGTTTTTCAATGAGCAGACTAGATGGCACATGATCCATGCATGTTGGGATGCTCATGCTAAAGTAGCAATAGCACCCTCACTTAAGGGGGCCCTGAGTCATATGCGCAGGCAGCAATAGCAAGCATGCTTGAGGTGTGCTTGATGAGGCACTCATACGCCAATAGTAGAAAGTGTGTATATGCAGAATTTACTTACTTGATTTTTGAGGGTATATTATTGTGAGATCTTCAAACACTTTGGGTAGCTGGCTAGAGAGGGAAAGAGAAAGAAGGAGAAGATGTTTGCCAATCGTTTGGGATCTAAATCTTCTTCCAATTTTCACCAACTTTTGATATGTCATTCCATTTGTTCTTTTTTGACATTTTACAAGTGGTTTCTCATCTAATTCTCATCTATTGTTGTACTTGTCTCGATTTACCAATATTGTGGTAAAATCGAAGAGTGCTATTGGGGTCCATCTAACCATTCTCACAATATTAGTAGATTTTTTATGGATCAAGTTCCCATGGTTTCACCCTTTCATTTATAAAGGATTTTGACAAAAAGTTGTGTGACTTGCTTTTACTCGTTATTATGATCATTGTTATAATTTCTTGTGGATTGTCATGATGTCTCATCGTGTTTTTAACCAATGGTCTCGAATTTTGATCCGTGTGGAGATTTATTCTCAGGTTGATTGTCAAGCCTTTTGTCGTCGGTCCAACAAGTAGTATCAGAGAATTAGATTGCTTATGTTTATTGTTATTCTTAGGAAGTAACCATATGTAACTAGGTGGTAAAATAATTTTAAATGTACCCTTCACAGAGGAGGAAGGGATTCCAATTTTTCATTTTTTTTGTTATGTAGATAGAGAAGAATGATTAACAAAACATGCAAGTCCGGGAGAAGGAAAAGAGGTACAATGAGCTTGCGAGAATTGCATCAGGTGACTAGCCTATAGTACAATATTGATTACCCCTCCTTTGACTACTTCTATTGTGGCTAGCATCAAACAGTTGTACCACTAATTCTACCTAATTGGCCTATAGGTCGCAAGTTTGTTTCTAATTCTTTTATAATCACAATCATGTGACTTCACCACAAACAAGGTGGTATTAACTGATCAATTTACTGTTGGCGATTAGTAATTGTTGGCTAGGTTTATTTGTGCCAACTGGCTTGGTGGAAATTGAAGAGAAGGCCCGATTTCAGATTTTCTGTTTGTGAACTGAAGTCAAATGGCTGAGTTGGATTGACTTCCATTGCTGAATTGTTGTCTGTACTTACTGACTGACGATTTCTTGTTTTCATAGTTGAGTGGTTGGTTGCCTTGTATAGGCGGCTAAACGAGGCCCTGCCTTGATCTGACAAGTCTAGTAAGGAGATAATTTTTTCCCACTTTTTCTGCTATCGATTTAAATTCTCAAAAAGAAACTTCAACAACATTTCCTTGCCTCTCTGCTAAGAATGAAGGATACTAAGGAATCAGATATTCTCTTTCGGAAAACAGTCTGCCTGCAGGTTTGAGTCTCGGGCAACCCATTTCTAAATCATTGAGCCTTTCGGTTTCACTTTGGATATAGTAACCCGACTAGATACAGGAAGTATAGGTATTCTTCCTACTTCAATCAATAAGTATTGGAATTGTAAATTTCCTTTGATTTTCAAAAGCCACACGATCAGCATCAACATGTAGAAAATTGAGTATCAAAAGAGATGACATCCCTCATTAGAATTAGATCTCTTATTGTTGAACCGTCAATTGAGCCTAGAATAGAAGGGCTTTCCTTTTTGTTGATCTAGGCCCATAAACTCTTTCAGGAGTTCCGAAGACGACATGGATGATCGAAAGCCCTTCTAGATGAGGATAGGTTAGATCATTTCAATCGATTAAGCCTTTTTGTTGTCTAAATGCCAGCTATCATCCTAAACACGAGAGAAAGAAAGCCCTAAGAGCGACAAGAAATTTAAGCTCTTTTATTTGATATTTGAAGCTAGTTCAATTTCCCATTGATAGATGAGCTTTTGGGGTACTACATTAATTACGAGCTTAATTAGTGCTATTCTTATAGTAAGAGATATTACACTGAGTTGGCCTCGGGATGGCAGCAAACACATAGTTCACACTTTTGCTATGGGTTCAAAATCAATATATTTCAAGTGAATCAACGAGTGAGCGACAGATATACAGCACCGAAAGAAAAAACACACACGTATACAGAGAAAGTTGTGAGCGGAAGAAGGTAGGGAGTTACCTTGCGGCATTTGCAGACAGCCATTTCATCAATGGAGTGTCTTGTGAGAAACTATAAATTTGAGATCGGTGAGTCGAAAATGACGATCGCCAGGTTGAGGTTGGCAGCCGAACTAGAAAAATCCGATGCGAGAACTTGGAGAGAGGAAGGGAGATGATCAGTGTCGATTCATAGTCCATACTTAGGGTTCGCGTTATAGCATTTAGCAACAATGGTCTCGCCGTTGCGTTTTGAATTTTGCTGACCGTCTGCTATCGATTAACCAAAAACTTCGATTCGTTTCGACTTTCGCATATTGCTTCGTTTTTCATTTGGGTTCGCTTTTGTAAGATTCATACTAATTTGAGTTATCCATAATTTATTTATAAATTATTTTTT
>JAODPA010109524.1:0-19789 GCA_025585075.1 Nepenthes mirabilis
TATATTTTTAAAATATTATTGTTGATATTTATTAGGTATCTAAATTGGTGACAAGTCTCGATTGCGCCTTCTTTGTAAGGGATCTCTACTCCGTCTTTGATAATTCAGGTCCTGCACACCACAATTTAAGAAAAAATCAGAATACAATCAAGACTTACCTCCCGAAAGACATTCCGACGTTCAAATAAGTTTTCATCCAAAAATAGATAATTAATTTTTTTGAGGAGAGTATGAGTGAAAATTTTTAGTTCAAAGTGTTTAGTCCCAATTTCTTGTTCAAGTAACAGTCCAAGTGGGATTTTACACTTGAGAGATCTGGATCTCTTTTTTTGGTCTATCCTTTCATCTTGAACATACTTTCCTTTTATATGGTACTCAGACAATTCAATTCTTTGTCCATCTGTTTCCTTATGACTTATAACGTCTTACTGGATAGAGTCTGACCGAAATGGTTAAAGCTTTCGGAGTTAAATTGAAACAGTTAAAAATTTTGGAGTTAAATTGAAGCAGTTAAGGTCTTCAAATATGAGATCGTGCGCATCGTGCGTATAACGCAACAGTTCATTGAATAAGATTTTGTTAGGCCTATGTTTGTGGGCCTTAATACTGTTCAGCCCATTTTGTATCGTGGCCTTAGCGGCCTTTCTTATGTGAGCCAATTTATAGCTATAACCATCAATTGTATAAATAAAATTTAAAAAATTATTTAAAATGTTTTTTTAAAACTTTTAGTGGTTGTTTTTCTTTTAAAAAAAATTAAAGCTAAAATGAAAAAAAATATGGCCACGTCAGTTGAATTAAATCCGGACGTGAGCTGTGCAGCACTGGCGCTACACCGCGTCTGAGCGGCACAACGCCGCTCGTTCCCGCATAACGGCATATTGAATGGGGATCTACAGATCCCGCGTTTTACAACTGCATATGCCTGGTGGTTTTCCTCTGTCATGTCCCTTTCCCTTTCTCGAGAAACAGAGGAAGAGGGGAGAGACTACAACTCTTTCTCCTTCTTTGGTCTCTCTCTCTCTCTCTCTCTCTGCTTTTCTCCCGGTTCTTCGGTTCAATGCCACCGAGATTTCCTTGAATCGAGCCTGAAAGTTGGAGGGGGCCAAAATGAATGAAAAGGCGTCCGTTTCTAAGGAGCTCAATGCCAAGCACGCTAAGGTTCGTATTCAATTTTGCAAATTGTCCGTCGTGTAAAGGTATTCTCAAAATTTTCATGGATGACTCCGCGTAACGAAATTCGCATTGTAATGGCCTAGTAGCGAAGTTGTGGTAATTATCATCTGAACAATTGGATCGCTTTGAGAAAACTCAAAAGTTTTTGAATCATACGTTGTATTTCAAGATTCTTGATCTTTTTTTATTTTTATTTTTATTTTTTGCGATTTTTTAAGGTTTTTATTGAGATAAAATAACAATGAAAATATTTGTATGACGTTGAAATTGTGATTAATGAGTGAAGATGAACGTTACAATATTCTTGCCAATTATCCGTTAATAAGGGAGAAAAAGCTAATGATGTCGATGAATATGTTTGATTATCTGCTTTTATTTGTAGTGAGAAATGGTTAGAAAATTCCACCTTAAACTTCGTGGTCTTTAATGTGATGAGAAGTGCTTGGATACTGTAGAAGAAGTAATGCTATGTGTAAAAAAGCCAAATCTTCCAAACTGGCGGCACAATATAAGTTCGCTTGTGAAATTCACAAATAGGCTTTGTATGAGATTTTGACAGTGTTGGGTGGTCGCACATGTTTTGTTATATATTGAATTATTTTTAAATTAGTACCTCAAAAAAAGGATTTAAGTTTCTCTGTATGAGAGTTCTGTTTTAGACAGCAATTTCATGTGGGTGAGGAATGTTAGGTAAGGGGGAATGTGGTGTCGGTAATGCCCTATCATAGGCAATGTAGGTATGATCATAATGAATCCAGGGTTCTTCCTTATCAACAAATAAATGGGGAAGTGAGACAAGAAATTCTCTGTTCTTTCTTGATACCCATAAGCTAAACATATGTATTGATATCTGTCAAGGAAATAAGCAAGATTAGGTACATGCCAATTGGCTTAAATCAATGAAAGTAGAATAAAAAAGATTGTGATTGAAGTAAATTAAGGGGAAGATTAATCCATTTTGTTTTACTTCCTTTATTTATGTGTTCTCTTCCTTTATTATAAGATATTGTTATTCTATATAATGTGGAGAAATGGGCAAGACAAATTAACTTACGAAAAGGTATCAGAGTGTTAAGGTTTCCTCTTACCTCCAATTCTTTTCAAAATTCGTACCAAAAAAATAAAAATTGAGAGCGAGAAAGCAAGAGAGAGGAGGAGAAGCAGATTTTTTGACATCAAATCACTTTAAAGGCAGACCTAAATCCCTTATCAGCACTGTCTGAAGAGGTTTTGGCTGTCCGTGGACGATAGTGATGTAGTTCTCTTGATTTTTGATGTGTGTTTTCATGGATTTCTGTGTTCTCAAGTTCTTTCAATTGAAGTAAGGTGGTGCTGAAACAACAACCGTGGTCAGTGGGGATGTTATATTTGATGAATCCACACCATATTTCTCTAAGAGCCTCATGTGGAATCCCATGCTCAATTTCTATTCCCTTTTTTTCAATTGGTGTGTCCTCTTCCAATCTAGAATACTTCTATCTGTCCTCAACTTCTCCTTCCATTTACCAACCTATCTAGTTATGCCCTCACATATTCCACCTTGATTAGTCTAATCCTTGATATATTTGTACTCTATGTATGCCTACTTTTATACCTCTGCCAATCTATTTACCGCCTACAGATTTCGCATATACAGATTTCAATTCTCTACCCATTACTCTTCGTAAAGGTAAACGTATTTGTGTCATACAACATCATATTATCCAATGATTCTTCGTCCTTTTCCTTCTTGTGTTTCACATCTCAGCTTTTGGACATGGCTATCCCTTTGATCATAAAGGGTGCATAATCTTGGGGGAAGGAAAGCCATGGAATTAGAAATGGCAGCTATGCATGAAAGTGAAACATGGGAACTTGTTTGTTTATCGAATGGCACCCACACCGTTGGTTGCAAATAGGTTTTTATACCTAAATTTAATTTAGATGGCTCTATTAACCGTTTAAAAGCTTGAGTAGTTACTCAAGGCTAAATGTAAATTTAGAGTCTTGATTATGATAAAACTTTCTCACCTGTTGCTAAGATGTCCTCGATTCGGTTTCTTTTTTCCATTAAAGCTAAACTTGATTGGCTCTCCTTTGATTTGATGTTAAGGACATATTTCTTAATTCGAAGAAATTTACATGGAACAATCTCTAAGGTTTTTCCTCAGGGGGGAATGCAAGAGTAGTGTTTATAGATTGAAGATGGCATTAGATGGACTAAAGCAATAAACTAAAGCATAGTTTGGAAAGTTTTCAGATATCATACTTTAGAACAACCTACATTGCTATCACAAGGACGACTCGGAATTTTTTGTATCAATAAATACGGGCAATACTATCCTTGTAATCTATGTTGAGGATATAATTCTCACTTGAAATGATGTAGATGAGATTGTGCACTTAAAGCAATTCCTACAACGATGATTTCAAACAAAAGATTTAGTAAAGCTTTGTTTCTTTTTTATGATAGAAGTTGCTAGATCTCAAAAAACTGTAAATCTATTTTATCTGAAGTATATAATTGATCTATTGTGTAAGACTATCCATCTTGGTACCTGTTCGGTAAACACTACCATAAACCCTAATCAAAAGCTCCTATAGGATGAGGGACATTGGGTTAAATATATAGGCCGATATTGTTGGCTGGTTGAAAAACTAATTATCTTAATATCATAAGATTTATCTTTCATATGCAGTCAATGTGATGAATCAGTTTTTGGAAGCTCCTTGAGTTCCCTATTGGAAAGTTGTTAAATTTATCATTAAATATCTAAAGAATGCTTTGAGACTTGGGGTGTAACATTAAATCATAAACGGCATTATATGCACATCATTTGTAAAGTCCAAAGATCAGCTTATTGATACGCTCACGAATCTCATAGTGGCAATTGGTTGAAATTTATTTGTTTCAAGTTGGGTTTAGATGACATTTATGCATCAGCTTGAGGAGGAGTGTTAAGAAAATTAGTAGGATACTAATTTGTTAAACTGAAGAAAGTAGAATAAGAAAGATTTTGATTAGAGTAAATCAAGGAGTCGGTGGCAGTAGCACCAAATCTAATTGCAACTAAATGGTGGGCTATAAGCTCTCTGAATCTTTAGGCCCATCTGATCAATATGTTGGGGGATTTGTCCATTCACAATTCATGGATAATAAGAGAACGGTTGGTATCATTGATGGTAATATCAGTATTGGTCACGATCGTATCGAGTAATATCTATAGTTATCAACCATATCCATTGTAATTGCTTTAGTAACAACTTCAAAATTAAGATAAATACTAAAATTTAACCACATTTAATTATATTTTACACATTTTAAGCAATTTAAATAATTATCATTTATTGAATCNTGGTGGATGTGCATGGGTTGTGGTTGTGTATCTGTGTTGGTGTTAATATGATGGGGTGTCAGTTTTTTTTTCCTTAAACAATTTTGAACATTTTCTTTTGTTTTAAGTTTTGGTCTATTCGTTTTTCTTTTTTTCGGTTTTTCTTTTTGCATCGTTTTATGTTAGAGGGCATATGTGATCCCATTTACTTAAAATTTGATCCTAATTCTCATATTTATGTCATGGTAGTTGCCTAAAATTGATCCGGGTCAATGAAGTGAATATAATTATAATAATAAACAAAAATAATGAACAAATGTGTAAGGAAATAAGCTCTTAAATAAATTTGCTATACGCCCCAATTAATTAGTGGTCCTCCTCCTTGTCAATAGCCTGTGGCCTTTGATTATTAGACAAGTCTAATCACCATATTATTTCTTTAATACTTAGATTGTTCATGAGAAATAACGGCCACCTTTTCCAGTTTTGTTGCAATCTCTATAGTAAGTGTTATTCCCCCCCCCCCCTCCTGGTAATCAGAAAACTAGAAAAATAAATACATTCCTTTTTTTGTTGCGTCATTCATTGTTACACCACTAATTCGTCTTAATATCATTATCTTTAGCTGTGATCTGGACAGTGTAGAAGGAACAGAACGATATGCCACTTTGACAATAGAGAAGACTGATTTAGTGTTATCCATTTGCTTTAGTTCACTGAACCTTTAGACTAGGCACTAAAAATTTTCTCATGCTATGCTGTTTATTTATCTATACATAGCACTGAGATTTTCGTTGCTGATTTTCTCTGTGATTTGTTTGTAATTTACCAATACGGTGTAGAAGGAGACTAAAAAAATAAAGAAAAAGAGCACAAAGTGAGCTCTATACTTCAAGATGCGTTCTCTTTCTTTTCACACACTAGGTCAAAACTCTAGAGTCTATATTCCAGAGGATCAGTCCTCCGGAGAATAGTCTTCACGTGCCAGAACCCTCTGAATTCATTTTCCAAGATACTAAATCCTCCTATCTTGGAAACATGTATAAAATGGGTGCTGACCACCAGAAGCCCCTTTGAGATTATCCTAAGATATGCAACTGTTATATATGAGTATGGATGCTTCTGTTTTTGATAATGCTGTTATTGTATTCCATACTTCTTGGTTAACTTTGCCTGTCAGCTCAGGTTGTATCTTGTCATTAGTGTAAAATATTTACAGCAGGTGACATTAGCTATCCGAATTCCATTTTATTCTTACAAATTCCTTAAACATTCGAACAGATATTGGAGTTTCTTCTTAAGCTGCCAGAGAACAGGGAGTGTGCGGATTGCCAATCAAAGTATGGATTTCAAATCTTCTATCTTACACACAGTATTGTCTGAGTGCTAGTCCTAAATGTAGAAAATGCAAGGGCTAAATGATACGGTGACACTGGAAGAAAATGTACCATGCCCATGTTCTTGAAGATACTACCCTACAGCCTTTTGAGGAGGGTTCACTGGGACATGGTTATGTCATATATGACCTTAAATTTATGTTGTGCTTTTTAAGTGGCATATTTTAGGAAGTTGATCGCTATCGATAGTCTGCCCACTATTCAGATTGAGAAAGAAATGAGATTACCCATCTTCATGCTGCGGGCATCACCTATGATTGTTTATCAATTGATATTATTGCATCTTGTACATGATATTGGATTGAAAGGGGAAGATGAGAAGTCTCTAACCAAACTCACCCACACATATGATAGGATGGCTCACTGGTCTCAACCCCATACACCGCTACCTTAATCTGCGGATAGTGACGACACAAAACATGGTCATAATATAATAACAATCATACTTACCTTATAATTATGGACCACCATAATCATATGTCCATAAAACCTAGAAATAAAAATCACCCACATATATTCCATAATGTACAATTCCCTTCCTAGGATCTATAAAACTAGATCTAAAAAAAAATTTATAATGCAACAATCATAGAATGATAACCATAAAATTTATTGAAAATAGACTGCGTAACAAAAATAATTCAAATCCTCCAACCAAGGTTATCAAATCTCTATAATACTTCAGGATAGCATGTTAAGCTTGCTACTATAAAAAGAAAGAAAAATAAGGATAAGCCAAATGTCTAACAAGTAATCTATAATTCAAAGAGTGAAAATAACTTCAAAGATAAATAAATCAACTGAATTTTAGCCGGAAGGAACAAGCAATAATACTAACCATCCACCAACTGGGGATGAACAAAATTATGATTGAAATATAATTTCAATGTTGTATATTATATTTCTAAACCATTAGTTATAATGTACATCAACCTCCTCATTGATGAGGACTAAAAATCATATATTATTACCTGTCTATTATCATAATTGGATATATCTTAATGCAACTTTGTAAACATCCATTACTTCCTTGCAGTGGTTTTCCCTAAGAGTATCAATATCATGGAACATAATGAACTTCACAACATAACAGGAATGAATCGGGCTTAATACAACGAGGTTTATACTAACGTTTCTTTGTTCCTAGATTACATAGTATCTATACACTTTGTCTTTAGCTCATCCATGATAACCAGCAAAAACACCGAATCAAAGAAGGCCACATAGGCAAGAATACTTTAGGGATTTGAAAGTCCAACAAGGATGAACCCTTCACCAATCTAGGACTCCATGTCTCCCGAGTTTAACTCCTATTTGCACTCATTAACATAAATTGACTTAAATATCATTTAGAATATCCTCATAACAACTAATAACTCAACAACACCAATAACTGTTACATTATCCTTGCCAGAATATATACAATTCAAACTATCTAGCAGCCACTCGATTAACGTCAAACCTTCTAATAAACATATCGTTAAACCTAAAATTCTTAATACTAACATTATTGAATCAAAAAAGTCAACTTAACAACCTTAAGAGTTCTATGATCTCTACATCAACAACAACATTATTATTTTGACAATAATGTTTGCATCAAACACCAAATAAACAACATTATTAACTCTACAACCTTGTTACTAAATTAAATAACATTTAATTCACTATTTTTACGACCATTTAGAAAGTACATTACTGCAAATTCTTTATCAATAAATTAGTGCCAAAACTTCCACCTAACGCCAATTTTATCTTAATACTCAATCATCATCAGAATCACTAATATTTCTACAACTTAGAATAATCATAAACTTAAATTGATGGTGAATACTTTGAATAGGTTACGGCCAATTTCAAAAAATCAAACTACTTAACATTCAAAGATGACATTAAATTTTAATACATTACTACACAAAATCATCATGCATCAACTCCTATATTCATTAATTACATATTCCCATTTTAAAGCTAGAATTTCTCCACATTTTCCTATATATACTCTATGATTCTTCAATATATGCAAAATCATTCCTCTATAATTCTTATTTATACCTTGTTCATACTAAATTAAACCATAATTACATAATATCTCATTTTATTATCACATTACACAAGAATTCCTCAACAACCCCACGGCCAACTTGATAATTTTCCATGAAACATTATCTGGAATCAACATGCAACAACTCATGCACACCACTACTACTTATTATTCCATTCACATGCAAGAAATTCTCAACGATTTCTTGCACACAGCCCATACTTTCTTCATGCATCTCAACATTCAATTACAAGATTTCTTTATTTATCTTCTTTCCTACATTTTCACAGTTTGACAAGCACAACACCGCAATTACACAACTCTATACTTGAATCACTGCCCCAATTACTCAATAATTCATCACCAAACCTTGAATACCTCCAAGCCTCTCAGCCACCCTTAATTTCCAACATGTAACAACAAATGTCCAACATGCAACAATAAACTTCCAAAATTTATGTCATCCTTAGCTCACCAACCTTCTTTTCTTTTCCCTTCTTTCTTCTCTTCTTTTTTTTCTTTTTTTCCTTCTTCCTCCTTTGCCACTGTGGGCTGAAACAGAGCTCTCCCTTTTTCCTCTCCTTTACACACACACACACACACACGGTTCGAGATAGGAAATGAAGCCGAAAGTCATCCTCTCTTCTTTTAAAAAAGGTCTTGGCTGATGGGCATGCTATTGGACCAACTATTTATTTTAGGTTTTGTATAACATCATTCCAAAATTTGCCACCTCCTCTTTGAATAATTGAAAGATTTATATAAAATTAAGACACCCAAAATAATTAACTTACGTGCCATCCAAATATCAATCCATTCAATTTGATAGGCTCCCTACTAACTCACATATTAGGCTAACTTGTCACATAGGCAACTTTCAACCCCTTGGCAAGCCACCCTAAAGGTCTGGGTTAGGTTATCCAAGACTTTGTTTAAGCAATGAAATTAAAAGATTAAAACCCAATCACGCTTAATCCTAAGATTAGACATGCAATAAATAATCCCAAAATATATCCTAATCAATGATTAAACCCAACTTGAAAATATGATATTATAATATTACAAGTTTAATCATCTTTAGCCATATTAAGAAAATTTGAGCAGTCTGCATATTACATAACCACTCTAGGAGATGCAAAAACTGAATTACTCAGCTCAGCACTTCAAGTGATATAGGGAAATAGCAAAGGAGATCACCACTCAACGATTTCCACCAAAGAGATAAAGATCTAAATAACAAGCTTAAAGGCTTAATTTCTTTATCAATCAGTACTATAACTTGATTACATAGGAAAATATGAATATATAATCTGGAATAATGAAGCATGGGTAATAGCAAGGTGACATTGTCCTAAGCTTAAAATTAATGAGACTATTGAAAACAACTTACGAGACTAATTAAAAAGACATAAGAATTTCATATTTAGGAAACATAAATCTTGCTAGAACATTCAACAAGCCATAACATCCCCTAGAAAACTTCAATGATGCACAGAGCCACTGAAAAGTAGACTTGATGGGCTTTTCAACCCTAATATAACGCTTTTAAAATAACTGCTTCTGGATTAGTAAAGAATTCAGTACAAAGTCGGTCAAAATATTTGCTTGTTGACAACTTCAAGAACTTAACTTGTTTGAATCATTAAATTATATCCCAAATCTCCTAAGCTATATTATGGAATAAGGGATGCTCTTGTATCAATTTGTAGTTGTGAATTGGCACAAAAAACTTGGCAAGCACCAAAATTGATGTCGTCAGCCCCATGTTCAAAATCTTGCTATAAATTTTCCCACTTTAATAAAAAAAAGAAGTACGAACTAACTCAAGTAAACTGAAAATTCTATAAAGTGGATCATAATGGATAATACATGCTATTGGTATAGTTTCCATGTTTCTCTTATGATACCTCTGTAAATGAGACATATATTAGATACTAAGAATGGAATATTTCTTGGTAAACATAGATGAATATCCTTCCATTTAGTTTCCTTGTATTTTATCCCTGTTAAGTTATCCTAATGTCTTTCTTGTTCAATGGATGTGAGATATATTTATTGTGAATTATATCATGTGTGATTATTAATCTTTCCACATAGTTGAGACTTCACTAAAGTTGGCATAGTGTCCTTCATACTAGGATGGATGATACCTTTACCGGAAGCTGGAATTATACATGAGTGTGGTTTCTAATGCTGCAGTGATAAATGTTGATGAAAATGGGTCTAGACTGCCTTAAATAAACCTAAGACAATAAATCTCGAGTGCCTTAAATGGATATTCAGTTGCATTATCTCTTTCCTCATGAATACCTTTGATTCCACACTATCCTTGTTGTGCTAGATTGGTCAGAATTGCATCAGTATTGGTACTACAACCTCTCTTACAGCAATGTACTGAAAAGCAATTTAAAATTTCATTTTAATTCTATGGTTACTACAATGGAAAGGAAAATTTGGTCTGTACTATCATTTTTAAAATGATGTCAGAACAAAAAGCCGTTGCTTACCATCTAATTTGCAAGAATAAAGACCTTCTGATGTCTGTTTTAATGCACTTGGGAGCTTTACCAAATCAATTTTCCTAATGTGTGCCAAGGTGCCACTAAGCACTTGTTAAGGTGATATTTTAGGAATATAAAGTGAAATTTTATATCCATATAACATATCATGAGCCTTGGTTCAATAATAATGTTGCTTCATGGTGATGTAGAGGTCAAAAGTTCAAACTATGAAATCAACCTATTTATAATGTTGAAATAATACTGCATATATCTAACCATCATAAATTTTGAAATGCCAAAGCCTCATGCAATAGGCCACTTTTTATAATGCATCATGTATTTATCATAAATCACTTGATTTTCAATAATAAAGATATATTTTCTCTAATTTTAATATTAATCATTGACCTAGTACACTCTCTTAGAAAACTATATTAGTGGCTTTTTATGATGGGTTCATGTATTTTAGGGCTCCACGATGGGCAAGTGTAAATCTTGGGATATTCATATGCATGCAATGTTCAGGAATCCATCGGAGTCTTGGAGTACACATCTCGAAGGTATGCAGTTTAGCATTATTCAGTAACATTCTCAATTTAATTGATGATAAACATGAGAACTTATTTGATGAAGTTTGTATTCCAAAGTTCTCGATGCACTTCCAAAACTCCTAAAAATTATTAGAGAAATGGATTTTGTATGTGCATGTACACATTTATGTGGGGTGGCTTTATCTGTCCATTGAGAACAGTGATGGTTTTTTTGCAATGTAGGACAGAGAATAGTTTTTGCACAACATATTGTCCCTGTTAGTCTACTTCCACGGTATCCAAACTACAGGAACTTGTCTTATATAATTATAAGACTGTTGATCTACTTCTTTGTTTATGGAAATCTTGAATGGGATTTGGACCGCATAGATACTTGTTATGGTTATATCATCTTCTTTGCACTTTCAATTCTATTGCAAATTCTAAATAAGGAGGTTTTATCCAGAATAAAAGAAGAAAAATAGGTTCAATAAGGAGTAAGTACAAAATTATTTTCTGTTGGTTGGTTTGTTTTGACTTGTTTATAACATCGTAGAGTGAAGCTTGAACGACGTGCAATTTGGGTTAAACTTGATTCAGGTGCTAGTGTTGGGTATGGGTATATTTATAAGTATTAAACTCATCTTTTTTCCAAAATCCAATTTGACCCTTCTTCGAGCCTGCCTCATGCACTACTACCCTTTGAATGGATCCTCACACTCCTTTGAAGTGTCCAGTAATGGAATAGTAACTTGTCTAATTTTGAAGTCTTGAGCGTCTTACATGATTCCCTTAAATATTATGCTGTATTGTGTAGTGTTAGTGTCTTGCATGGCTACCTTAAGGTAAACCGAATAATTGAAGTCCAAGAGAACTATGAAATTAGTCGGTAAGTAGCAAAAAGAACTATGAAATAAGTTAGCATACCCTTCTGTCCATAACTCTTCCTTTTCCAGATTTTGAAAATTGTTGTCAGCTTCTAGAAATGAATTGACCTCACTTGCCACCCACATCCACCCTTTATAAGATAATGGTTTTATGACTTCATTTTAAGTTGTGACATTGATTTCATAATGAGGAAATTGAACATAAATTAATTAGTTGAATGCCTATACAGGGCCTTGTTCATATAAATTTCAAGTATGATTTCTTTAAAGAAATAATTTTATGAAAAATATGAACTAGTGAAAAGTACTCAACTTACAGATAATTATAGAACCCAAAAACCAAATAGCCTAACAATACTTGATTATGCAAAATACAAGCGTCAAGTCTTTCATCTTGAAAGGAAAGGTAATACACATGAATATACTAAAGAAAAATCGATGGAAACACATCAAACCAATAAATGTACATGTTTATTTGACCAATGAATAGACATGTTAAATATACTTGTATATTTTTTGCCCTTGAAGTAGGGGAATGAACAAGAAGAAGCCAACACTTGGCATCTGGAAACCGTTAGCACCCAGCCATTCTATTATGTACTTATATAGATAATTTATATAGCTTGGTGCAGAACATTAATTCATCTTGTTGTTTTATGTTTGCTATCCCTTTTGGTTTTCATTAAAATGTTTGTCTTTTATGTTTTCTGCACTTCTTTCACTTTTGCTTTTAATAGTTCAAGATACAACATATCTACTAAGGTCATAAATTCATGAGGACAACTTAAACTAAAATTGGTCAATCATTAATTTCTAACAATGACAGACCATTTTATAATCTTACGTTTTTTATGTTGTGTGGTGGAATGGGTAGTAGAAATAGATTACAATAGAGCTAAATGGAGGCTAAAAAGTTGACTCACTATGGCCTAGGGTGGAATTGTGGTGGGAAAGTACCTTTCCGCATACCACCTGCCCATCTTCTTAAATCAAGTACTTGGCTATGTCTTTCTATTTGCCATTATTGAAGTAATTGTTTGCAGCATTTGGAAATGCCATTTTTGTGTAAATCCCATTCAAATGATTAGATATTCTAAAATTATAACATTGTGATAGCACATTCACAATATGACACAATAATCCGTCTTATTGGGAAATGACTTAGTTTGATTTGACCTGGTTTAGTGAAATGAAAAAAAAAAAAAAAAAAAAACTTGTAAATAAAGGGTTGATTTGCAAAGTAATAAGTGTGTAGGTTGCATTCTTAGNAAAGGGTTGATTTGCAAAGTAATAAGTGTGTAGGTTGCATTCTTAGTCATATGACTATTCAAAGTGGAATAGCAAAATGGTATAGAATAGTCATTTTTTTTTGAGAAAAAAAATGTTAAACCTTTTTTCTTAGTTACAAAAGTTATTACATTTTCAAATTGTTATTAATGGATAAGGAAGTGCTATTCTTATTATGGAGTTATATACTTGGAGATGTTTGGCTACGATGAGGATGATTCTCTGCTCAAAAATAAGTTTATGTAATCGCAAATATATAGTCACGAATTTGACCTCTCATATCGATGAGAAGCATCATATACTGACAACATTTTTTTCTCTCTTTATTTGTTGATTCTATTTCGATTTACATTTTTAAATGATAGCTTTGATGTTGAACAGATAGGGTCCGTCACTTTTTGCTAAAGGTGGCAATGCTAATGCTATGTTTTGGGATGAATGGTTACTTCAATTGTTATTAACTCCTTATCTAAGTCAGTCCATGTGCCCTAAGTTGGCGTCTTGGCTTGGGTTTACTATGGTGAAGCCTTGTTCACTTATAATATCTTGTTGTCTCTGTTATCCTTGCTGAATTTATGGTTTATTGCATGCATTCACGCATTAGTCTATTGTATCAAAAGCACGTCTCGCTCTCTCTTGCCCATCTGTTTCTAACAAATAGAAATAAGCTTTCTAACAATAAGATCAAATATAAAAGTTTTGTTGAATATCGATCAACAATTTTCCACGGTGGTTCATTTATTCTCTTGGATTTTATTTTTGAGAACTGGGCTCACTAGCTAAGGGCTAAGCAATGGAGGTAGCCCTCCCTCCCCAATCCTAGCAAGATTTAAAGTCGTGTCTTCTCAAATGAAATGTCAAGGTCAAACTATAGAGCTGTCCTAAAGCATCACTTATTTATTGGTGGCTTGAATGCTTGAGCTGATGCAAGTTATGTCTTATAGACCACTATTTTTCTCTAAACCATGCTGGATATTTATTCCATATTTAGTAAGATTTCATATTGTACCTCCATAGCTACCTCTATGTGAAGGGATAACATCCTTCCATAAAAGCCCTACTGGATGGTGGAAATTTGGTGCATGTTTCTCTTTTTCCCAACATTAATCGAAACTCATGAATTAATTCTTTATATATTTTCATTATAAAAAGGAGTAGCATAAGAAGAAAAGAATTAAGTGCTTATTATTTTGCATTATATTGATTCCCATGCTAATTTATTATAACATTTTTCACTCGATGATACTTTGCCTTCTCTATGGGAAACTCTTTTGGTTTATAGGTGCGATCGACTACTTTGGATACATGGCTACCAGAACAGATTGCCTTTATGCAATGTAAGTACATATCTTGGCTCTAACTTTCTATTGCTGAAGACATGAAGTATTCAGAATCCATAAAATGTATAGTATAGTCTCTCTATCAATGTATATTAATGATTATTCAATCAATAATTAGGTGGCACTAGCATGTGTCCATGTATCGTGTCTTGTCCTTTCTATTATATAAGAATTAAGAAATAATTATACTATAGGGATTATAACAATCTCTGATTTTCTTTTTTTTCTAGCCACGGGTAATACAAAGGCTAACGACTATTGGGAAGCAGAATTACCGCCAAATTTTGACAGGAGTGGAACTGAGAGATTTATTCATGCCAAGTAACATACACTACTCTGTATTCTACATATGTAGTTCTTAGAACTTGTAAAATATCTATGTAACTACTTCTCAGGTATGTTGAAAAAAAATGGGCTGCAAAAACAGAAAGAAAATCTAATACCATAGCATTTGAAAAAGACTCTAAGATCAATGATTTAGGAGAAAGCAGAAGCAAAAAAGATATTCCATGGAATGCAAGGAGATTATCACTCGATGGACAAACCTTCACTAGACACATGGCAGAAATCATTTCTCCAGAAATGAGACCTCGCAGGGTAATGTTTGCTTTGTGTTTGTTTTCTGTGTCTGCTAAGGATATATACCCTAGCTACAATGGCATGTATTTTTTCTTTCTTTTTTTCTGTACTGGACAACCGATGAAATGGTTTTCATTTTTTCTCCCTTCCATCTTAGTTCATATTTTAACCTAGTTCTAATTTAGTCTCTCGCCCTTTGTTCATTTTTCTCATCCTAGCTAGAATTTTTCTATTTTTTCTTTTTCCCTCAGCCATATCTTAATGGCACTCTCAAGGGCATGTCCATGTGAGCGTATTGAATAATCCAATATAGCCTCTACTTGTTATTTGATTGTCAAATGTATATTTTTTATGTGAGTAGAATATCCTTTTCTGTTTAGTTTATGAAAACACCTTTGCTGCGGGGCTTCTATTCTCTTCTACTGTATGGAATTACTCTTTAATTATTGTAGTTCGAAAATTAAGAGCACAATGGTGGTATTAATAACACTCTCTTTACTCCATTTTTTATTGGATTTTAATTCCAACCAATCACATTTCTAAGAAAATCTTCTTCAATGTATTTGAATAGGACAATTCTAGCTACCTATTCAGTTATACTTTGATAATCAAACTCCTAAATCATTTTCTTTGTGGCACTAACCGCAAAAGATCTCCATGCTCTGCTTCTTATACATGTCTTTCGTATCTTTTAGCAGCTTCAAATCTTGAAAGCTTTGCTAACATTCCATCTCACTACCAAGTACCAGCTACCTGCACCACCCTCTCTAAGTAAATCAGCCAAACTAACGGTTAGCATGCCACAAGATCTCAGATCTTATAGAAGGACAGCAATATACTTGTGGTGAGAGAATGCTCTTACTCAAAGTGCCAAAGCGGCGAGTTCTATAATCCTACTACAGTACTTCTCTAGGATTTGATCACCGATAATTTTGATTAAATACAGTCAATTATCGATCTTCATCCAGTGCCAAAGCAATTAGTTTCTATTCCTACTACTTTTCTGCCAAATTTGTAGAAATTATTAATAGAATTTGTCATGTAAAATATCTCAGTCGTTAAACAAAGAAGTAAAAGAGTTTATGGTATGATTACATGGAAAAAAAAAGGAGTCTGGGCTGTGATTATGTATAAGAGAACTATTAGAATTATAGTAGCTAGAGCTACTTAGCTAGCGGAAAAAAGTTGGCATTCATGGTGACGTAGTCCTAGATTAATTTATATATTTCAATAAGAAAGAGAAGTTCAAAATCATGTTCTCTTTCTCTTAAATCTAGCTCAAAAGAATCAGAACAATATTTTTAATGTTTTTTAATTATTTATTGCTTGAAAATTTTGTTGACTTGCTATCATAAATAATAGAATATTATATCTAAGTAAAGTTAACTTTATAAATCTACTTTTGTCAAGTAATTTTAAATCATTTTTATCATTTTGCTCCAAATTTTTCTATATTTTTTTTTCTTTTTTTATTTTCTCCAATTATAACTAGCTCACTTTTTCTTACAAGTATTTCATTTAGCTTGTATTTTGAGTGTCGAAATGCTTTATTATAACATGAATGGATCATTTCTCCCCCTTTGATAGCTTCTGAAGGATCCCCATGTACTAATTCCGTGCACAAATGAGGACTTCATATACAATGCCACTCTTCTTGTTGGGTTATTTATCACATATAGCATAAGGTCCACCTACTCACTCACAATCTGGAATTCTGTGAATGGCCATGCAAGAATGCTGCTAAAATCATGGATGGATAGAATACTCCAATCTAACTGGTGGTTCTTGCCTCCTACCTTACAACTGTAATGAGTTTCATCAGATCTACCTCATAATCATGAACTCTAGTTTCTGAAATCTTAATTGGTGGACATTTTCTATCCATGATCACCCTGTGTAATTTATAAGTTGCATTATTACTATGACCAGGCTTCTTTAGATTTGAAGGATTCGGCAACTTTACCTCCTCTAAAGGGGCTACCTATGAAGACAGAGTATGACTCGTCTGTTAAGTCTGCTGAGGCTACAAATCCTTTCAGCTCACTTGATTTTCAAGCTCCAAAATCAGCCCATTATGCTGTCGCTCCTTCAAGCTGGGCCACCTTTGATTGTAAGTAAACATATAACCTTACAACATTTTTTCACCTACCATAATGTTGAGTCAAATCAAATCACTTGAAAGCAATTAAGAAAGGGAAATCTAGGAAAAAGAACTTACACAAATTTTAGCCATTCTACAAGTCCGTGATGAATCACTTGCCTATAGCCACATATGTACTTGTATGGTATATGTACAAAATATCGTTTGTACATATATAGGTATTAGGCCCTTATTACCTTCACAAAACTGTGACTATATCGATGATATATTAGCTGATATTTGCTCCTAAATTTCAATTCATAAAATGTTTTCTATGCTCGATATATCTAATACCTATATGTATCACCCATGAATAAAATTATCGATATTGGTATCGATATTGCTCATGACCATATCGATATCGGACATATCAAATAATAATATCAGTATCGGATATATTAGTACAAGAAAAAAAATTAAAAAATTATAAGATTAAGGGCCGTGTTATCAACTATATTAGCTTATATATCAGTCAAATATTAGGTATATTGATTGATATTTAAAATATCGATCAATATATTAAGATATATTGCCAATACTATAACATATTGTAATATTATTGCAGTATTAAAACTATTTATATTAAAACTATTGGTATTTAAAATTATAATACCAATGCATATTTGTCAATATTTATATCTATGGTATCACTCGATGCTGATGTTGTCATGAATTATACCAATATTTTTATCGATGCATGTAAGTGTTTGCTTGCATCAACCGATGCTTCGATTATTAATGTTCTGGACTCTACATTCGTGATTTCCGGTTGCAGGATTTGTTTAGAAAGTTGAAGACTCGTATCGATAAAACTTTAAATAGGTTTGATGTAAAAGATTACAAATTTCGGAGAAGAGATCAAAGTAGTTATTGTAGAAGTTGTCAACCAGGTAAGCCAAATTCATTCAGATTTCATTGTCCCTAATCGTCGCTTCCGACAGAAAACTCTTGCAACTCTAGTAACCATGTTTGCAAGCTCGTGCCTAAAATTTCTGACTATGGCTCCACTGCATCAGGGAAGACAACAACAACATAGCGGCAAAATGTATGTTTTGTTGGTGGCGGATCTCCTAAGCGGCTCAGGCCTATGTGACCAGTGCTAGCATAGCCGTATTAAGAATGCTACAAAGGATGAATGAGCCTGATAATTGTATGAACAAACTGCACATTATCATATTTTTCAGTATCATATGACATTTTAGGCTGTTTTTTTGGCATCAGAAAGCTTTGTTTTGAAAATTATATATGAAAACCTCAGAGAAAAAATGGCAGCTATCAATTATTTGAGTTTCGTGTTATGAAAATGAATGTGGATGGTGGTGAATGTGTCTGTTTCTAATCTGAATTTTATTCAGAAATCTCCTTACAAAAAAATTATTTTCAAATGCTCTCTTTCATTTAAAATTTTTAAGTCTGCACAATTGACCTCAAAGGGTTATAACTTTTGATCCATGATGAGTTCTGGGTGTAAGACCCACCACTGGACTGCTATCGAAAATGATTATGATGTAGGAAGCCAGATTTGTCAAGACATGTGTAAGATTATGACCCCTTTCTTCCTTTTTTAGTTACTCACCATAGTTATTGAGGTGTGATCTAGATTTTGAGTAGATAAAATGGAGATCCATAAATGAGGCCTTTGCATCTTAGGCTTTGAATGAATTAGATGTACAAAATATTAGATTTTACTGTCAACAAATCAATTCTGCCATTTAAATTACAATAAAGTAACTTTAATAATATGACTGTGATATTTCATAAGTAGAAGAAATGAAATGAAACGAGAGAAAATGTTGAGATATTATTATGTGGCATAGGATGTGGATTCTTCTTTTATAAATTCTGAACAGATCCTATTTTTTCTCATTATGAGGTTTGTGTGTTTGTGGGTCGGAGTAAAAATGTTGGGGCTTATTCTTCATACTTTTCAATCTGAAATCTATACAATAAAAATAAATGAAAGCTTAAAAAGTATATGAGATTTTAACCTCAATATATTCTCCGATACTCAAATTTGTAGACTTTTTTAGAAAATAAATAAAGTAAGAGAGTGTTTATGTTGAGATGTCCTTAGTAAAAAAAAATGATGAGTGATTTAGATTTTTCGAATTTGCGCTGAAAGTATCTTTTTTTTCTCCTCTCCCTCTCTCTTAAGAAGTGGATTATTCATACTTTCAGATAGCAGTTAGGTGCAGTTTTTCATCTCTATCCATGTACAGTAGTTTGTAAGACTGTCGGATAAGATAAAAGACTGACAATGGTTCCTGTTAGTTAAGTAATTTTTTAGTCAAAGAAAAAGTTGGTCCATTGAGTTTGATACCATATTTGGGCCAAACAAATTTCTCGGACCACAGCCTTTATGATGAATTTTAACCCTCAATTTGGGGCAAACCCATCAGTGGGCGTAGAAGACCATGACTTTAGAATGTGAAACAAATTCTTCAAAATGAGTATGAGAATTTAAATTGTAAGTTAAATACATTATAAATGATGATAAAAATAATTTAGAATGTGTATTAATTTTTTTGAAATGAATATTAGGGTTTAGATCACAAACTAAATACATTATAAATGATAATAGAATTGACTTTATA
>JAODPA010109535.1:0-19788 GCA_025585075.1 Nepenthes mirabilis
GATCTCAGACGGTTTTGTAGGAGCGGTTTATTTTAGACAGAGCATATTCTTATTGTTGGAAAGGACAGATCGTGCCCTTTTCTATTTATATGGAATATTGCTCCGGATTTCTTATGACACAGAGAAGAGGTGAGTGTGAGAGATGGGCAGAGCAAAGATTTGTGAGGAACAAGAAATGAGTGCTCCACCAATGAGAAGGAGAAAGAAAAACAGAGAAAGAGAGTGAAGAGTATTTTCCCATTTACTCCGGTGAGGTTTTTTCTTTGTTGTTCTCGGGTGTGTAGCGGATACTCCATCTTAGAGATTTGTAACCCATTTCACATAGTGGATTTGTTGCCGTCTGTGCTCCCGTGATTTTCCCTTGGTTCTAGGGTTTCCACGTAAATCTGTGTGCGCTTCTTCTGTTCTCTTTCTTACACCGTGTGTGTGGCATGGTGTGACGGTGTGTCACTGTGTCCGACCGACCCTTTTTTCCCAACATCCCCACGATGGCTTCGTACAATACAATATGTGTGTATACATGTATATATGTATACATTTACATATATAGACATATATACGTATGCATACACACTGGTTAGATTGGATAACCGCAAAATTTGAAAATGTCAAATTGAATCCGAACTGAAACCCAAAAAGATTGTAATACTCTAAAACAAAACCAAACCGTTCGGCTTTAGTTCAGATCAATTCGGTTCAAATTTTCGGTTTTCTAGAACACCGGTGGCATAAACATTCCAATGATTCAAGTGTACAAAGACCATCATCAAATAATTCAAATGCATCAATAAGGCCGCGGGCTGGTAAAGTATCGATTTAGAGGAGACTACATAAAACATTAGAGGATTGCATTTTTCAGCAAAGATTACATGCACCACATCATAGGCTTCCAAATGGGCATAGAAATCTGTCCTCCCTTGCGACTGAAACAGAGGTTTTTCCAGCCGTTCTTGCAAAAGCACAAGCATTTCGCACTGGTGATTCTTGTAAAAGCTAGGCAGCTTTAGACTTCAGCTTTCATCTGCATCATATATATTATAGCCAGGGCAGAAATCATATTAGTCAATTGACAACAAATGGAGTTCAGCAAGCCAGAAAACAAGTTCCAGTACAGGTTGCTAAAAGAGATGGATGAGAAATCCAATGAAACCCACGGGAAAAATAATATTGATTCATCTTCATTATAGACAAAAATATCAGCTGTTATGTAATGATATCACGATATGCTTTTGTATTAGTGATATATTATAATATATTAGTCGATATTCAAAAAATCGGCCTATATATCCGTTTGCTTATAATTTTGAGGAATCTTGTTTCTTTTGATAAATTCAATATTGATGTATATTACTTTGATATATCCAAGACCAATATTGATGCCAATATTTTCATCCATGGTCTACATGTATGCATGCCTTTATTTGCCAAGCACGTAACCATGTTTTAAGGAGTATTATCTTAGAATAGAGATTACCATAGATAAATGCATACTCAGAAACATAAAATGAAATATCAACTGATATGTAAAATATCAGTTGATGTCTATCGGCATCGGCCCCTCCACCACGACAAAACTATGCTAAGTCTCAATATTAGCGATATATTGACATTTGCCTTCCAAGTTCCAATACAAAAAAATTCACATCACCCATAACATCCACACTATATGAAAATGCCGATATTTTCATCTATACTATGAAAGAAAATATTTTATACCTCTGAAGGATGGGTTTGAGACCTAGTTGGGGAAGGATTTTTTTGGGGGGCAGGGAATAAATGTTTAAAAAAAAGGGGGGGCAAGAACACACTAGTAATCACAAATACTGGTTCAATTATGCCGATAGGGATGGCAATTAGAGGGGAGGGATGGCATCTCCACCACTTTGAAAATCAGGGCAGGTTGCTCAAGCAGGAAATTAATGTTCAGGGCAGATATAGTATCCCTGTTTAAAAATATTTTCCTTTCTTAAAATTTAGAAATTACTGAAAAAATCAATATTATTAGATTCATAGCTATTTATATTTCCAAAATTATAATTAAATATTTGGAAAAAAAAAAACATAACATTGAGCATAAATAGTTCATATCCAAATACCAACAAGTTTCGCATGACTCTTCTAAAAATATTATATAAAGATGTATTCTTAAAAACATGTAATCCCCCTAGGGTGGGGCGATCTAATATTATGCCTGCCTTACACTCTCTATGATGGCAGGAATCCTCACCAGTTTGGGACACGTGGGGTGAAATTGCCACCCCTATAGTTAACATCAATTGCAAATGATCCTTCTTAGGATCAAAAGATTAGATTGGCCAACAGTCAATTGCATATCACTACGGAATTACTCCAATCAAGCCATAAACACACGTATATAAAAAAGCTTTAGAACTGACTTGCTAGATTTTTATGATGATTCAAAACAAAGTGAGACTAAAAGTTGATTTTTTGTAATATTTTTTATTTTACTTTTTTGCCCTATAGTTTGTCAATCAAATTGGGTGTTGACAGAATCACTTACCATTTGAAGGGTCAACATGTACAAAAAAGCTAGCTGCAACTATCACATAGCATAGCATGAGCATCAGTCCTTTAAAATAATTCGATGTACCTTCCTGCAACAATTGAAACTAAAGTTATATGCCCGTCAAAGAAACAATTTTGCCTGGATGTCTATGAATAATACATACAACAATAAATTTTATGTTCTTATCCACAAAAAGAATCATGCACAGGTAGAAAACACATTGTTAAACTACTATAACCTATCAAACCCTTATGCCTCAAGTAATAATCCAAAGCATTTCGTTAGAGGGAAAAGATTCAGTTTGGTTAATGCATTATTTGCCTCTAGGGCATTTATGTTTTGAAATTATCTTTACCTCCGAATAATAATGTGGTAATAACATAAAGCAAGAACAAAAACATTTTTGATCCAATTAAGGCCACTGTGCTGTCTGCAAATCATTCACTGAACAAGAGGAAATGGAGGACATACTACCCCCAATCAAAGGAATAGGAATGGTGATGATACTTGCCTTGAAGATGGTAGAGCTCAAAGAGAGCTACTCCACTGAATTTGATTGACAGCGCTTTGTATAAATTTAAATGTTTTATTTGCTTTAACACGTCATATAGGTGATTATACTTTACGAATACATACTATCTGTGCAGTGATATCATATTGTGTTTCTACGCAAATAACTAAATTATGTGCTTAAACATGCTTTATTAATAGTGCGGTATAAATTTGTTTAATGTAGAACTTATGAAGTAGTCCGATCAGCAACATCCACGCTGCATTCATTTTTACTTGCATCAATTTTCTGAATTACTTCCAAAGGCTTTTCATGCCACATATATGCAGGATAAACCCAGCAGTTTAAAAACCAAATAGTGGTCAAGCTTCGGTAAGTCATAACAGTTTCAAGCAAAAGCTAGCTGAATAGAAAATTACTAGATAGAAAAGATAAAAAAGTATGATAACTGTTAAGATTAACAGATAAGACACAACGTATCAAAGGCCTGAATCATGTGGCTGAAATTATCCACATAACATGTGGAACTTGATTCTACATATTTAGTCGGTTTATATTGAAAGAAAATATCTAGCATCAGAAGTTAAAAGATCTTCAACTCATCCAGAATAGAAGCTGCAATGAATTAACCGCACCTATGTTGACCAGGTACTGACAGCACCACTAAACACAAGCCTAATACTTCATAGCATAATAGAATGTTTAATACTAGAAGACACCAAAAATTTTTTGGACACATCTAAAATGCTACTAACATGTGCAAAGATAAAACCTACTACAAATTACGATTCAATACATTGAATTTCAGCAGATTCCAAAAAAGGACATTGTTTTACAACAGCTATTTTTTCACTCAATTTATAATGACACTATTGGATATTATGTTATGACTCCATATCAAGGTTAAGATACATTACAACTTCACAAGGGATGTAACCTAATGGCGCGAACAAATGTTAAGCAATAAATGCAGCACTAGAAGGGCACTGAATTGTTTATCGACCTACCTTAGCATTCCTTTTTTATCATTAACAGTACCGACCAACACATCCCTACATGATACCATTTCCACAGGTCCCAACAATTATGTATGAATCAAACTAGAAGCATGATGTCAGAAGAGAATATGGACTATTTTATGACAACACCATGATCTGACAGAGAAAAAATGCAGCTAACAGTCACTAAAATGAGAAGCAGAATTTCTTCCCCACTTCTCCATGATTTGTCCAAGAAAGATGGAAATAAAGACCTAGACAGGTTCAGGCTCTGACCCAGCCTCAGTCTGATATTGTGATAAAGTATTATTATCTTGGGCAAAGCAGATCTAGCCAGACTCACTTTCGATCTAAGAACACACTCAGCGTGAAATGATGATCAGATTTCAATTGAAATAAACATCAAACATTGTTGAATAATTCAAGGGATCTAGTTTCCTTTTGCAATTTCCTTATAACATATATTTTTTCCCTATGCTGATTTATAATTTTAAAATATGTTTAATAGAAACAATTTATTTAAAAAATAAATGGTCAAAATCAATTTTATCTGATGTGAAACAATCAAACAGAATACTAATTATGAGACTTAGACGTGTTGTGCACTAGTGCAATACATATTACTAAAAGCATGCACCACAGACAATGGCAAGTAAACTGCTATAAGCATGCACAGCAGACAATGACAAGTAAACTGTGCTTTCAGAGGTCAAACTTCAAATCATGCATTGCATATGTCAGAATGAATGGCAAACCTGAAGCATAAACGCAACCACCAGCACTGCGATAAAGAGAGTAGCAGTTTCAAAGAGTTTGAAGTTCATATCCATTGGCTGGCCCATAAGCCAACCGACAACTACGCAGAAGGGAATCTGTGTGTTTAACAATAAGCATTCATAAGTCTCTCAATAACTGATCAACAATTAAAATAATAATAATAATAAGCAATAACAAGCACAGTGCAGCAATCAAACAAAATCTTGCAGACGTTCACTTCTCCCTACACCATGGGGAACCTCTGTACCATGGTTAAGGGAGGGATTTCCAGTCACCGGTCATGAGAAAATTCACTGAATCAGGTTTATGGGGCAGGGCAGAGAAGAAAAGTGCTCCCTACAGGACAGAGGCAGGATTTGTAAGTTTATTTTGTCACAGGGACAGCCAAGTTCACAGTGGCAGTCGTTAAATGGAATACAAAATAGTTTTTAGATGACAATTATTAACTTACATACTGAGCGGAAATATGATAAATAATATTGAAAATAACACAATCCATCTTTCATGCGGCTTTATCACCAGATGGCACATTTGCAATTGAAGCATGTGTCAGAAAAATGAACCTATGCATGTGTGTCATAGAAACTAAATGTCCTACATGGAAAGGTTCTACAAATAAGTTCCCAGATTATGAACTTACCACAAACATTGATATCTGTGTGGACGATCCAATTGCAACTCCAAGTGTGATGTCCTGGAATATTTGATATAGTTAATGCCATTGTAGCACAGAGGAAAACAGCCAGGAAACATAAAGCCTTTCTCCTAGGCCACACACAATACACAGACGTCCTGGCACACAGGCAAAAATATGAGGTTGCTCAGCTCACACGTTCCCCCTCTCCCATTATATAGACTAGGGTTCTAGTCCCTTCAAGGCCATGAGAGAGAGAGAGAGAGAGAGAGAGAGAGAGGAATAGATAGATAGAGGAAACCATTAATCATTTGGAGGTAGGAAGAGTTACGAGCTTATCCTTCACAGCAAACATAATTGCACTACCATGCTCAGCAGCATTCCCCACAATTGGAAGCAAGATGACACTGATAAAAGCTACGGGCATATTCACTGCATTCGATGCACCCTGTAAAGAAGCCCCAACCAAAAATCAAGATCACCATCTTCAAAGCAATGCAGCTATCAGCACTATAGAAACAAGATCAACCCTGAACATCAATTGTTGAACATACAAGTGCTTGTATTTTTTTTTTCTCCTTTTTAACTGTCTTCTCACCCAATCTCTCAGTATTTGTAGGTTTGAATGACCATCCACTATGTATAACCAGATCTCACAGTAACTAAGTTTCAATGCCAGCTGCGGAGAAAAAGAGTTTTGTGGACTAGATTATTTTAAGCCCTATAACCATGGCAAAAAGTAGATGTTCCTAAAATTTTAATCTCTAAAGAATGACAACCAACTACCCTTCCCTTTTTCATAACCAAAACACAGATTCAGGTATAATATTGACTCTTCATCACAGATTCATGGTATATGTCATCAGTTCATTACTTTGATGGAATACGCCACAAAATGAACTTGCTAAATAGATATCCTTATCAGTGATAGACTCATTGTTCCTAATCCTACTTCAGGTGAATTATCACTTGAACAAGTTATTTTGTGGTTTAGGTGGGAAAACTCCTTGTCTGCACCTGCATAGAATTTTGGAAAAATCAGTAGACCTTAAAAGAACGAGACAGGAATTTCTCGAACAAAAAACACCCCATAACTTCACTAGTCCGATTACGGTAAGGAACTGTGAATTCCTTCCTTGATGGACAAAGCATAATTTTTCCAAGCAGTTCTACATTTGTTTATTCAAAACACCATTTGAAGCTTATTCTCTTTGAATCATAAATGAAAATATGAGTACGGGTATCGATAACTGTATTGATATCAATATCAATTGCAATTATATCGATATCAGATAATATATATCACGGAAAATAAATCTGAAAATAAGAAGTTAATAAGACCGCATCAACCTATATATGTCGACTGATATATTGATTGTGTCAGCCAATACGGAAATATATCGTGATGTTGTCGTGATATTAGGGAACATTAATATCAAAGGATCCCAATATTGATACATATTGGCCGATATTTAAAAAAAAATGCTCTAAATGAACCATATGCCCAAGGAACCATGAACTCCAAAATAGCTTGGCAGTGAAAAAAGTGATTTCATAGTGGTTTCACTTGACTAAATATGAGTGTTGTCACAATGTCCAAAGAAATTGGGCGTGGAAATGATTACAGATTCTAATTCCATCCACTAAGGATTTCTCTTTATAGACAATTACAATGTGAAAATGCTACTAGTTATTTCACTCATATTTTCCCTTATACACATTGAAAATGAAGCGGAAGACCACTACCTAAACTGAAGCGGAAGAGACCATGATCTAATAATCATCAGTGACGTTTATTTCTATAACATCTATAACAATCAATGTGATCTTTGGGGGAGGGGGAGGAAGAAGAGGAAGAGAGGGAGAGCGGATCGCAGGTGAAAGTGGCGTGGTGTGGGAAGAAGAGGAAGCGTGGCAGGGGGGAGGAGGGAGGAGAGAGTGTAAGGACGCATGTGGCAGGAGAGAGAAGTGAGTGATTCAGATACCTCGAAGTATCTTNTATATAATTGCTACCTCTATGGCATCAACAAGATATCCAGAGAGAAACGACACCCAGAGTGTCAAAATAGCAAGCCAGGAAATTGCTTCCCAATGCGTTATCTCAGGAGCTTCTTCCTCATTGAAGCTTTCAGCAATCTCAATCCCTTCCTAATCAATTGGAAATGATACATAAAAGCAGAAGAAAAAGGGTACATCAAATAACTTGTTCATGGAGCAATGGTCATTGCATGTAATAAATAGAAAGGATGAACAAGCAAAAACTACACGATAAAACAAAGAAGGCATCCCTCAGAGCAATTCACAAAAAAAAAAAATTCTTATGATGGGTGGCAAAAGTCATAAACAATTCACCGTATTAACAGGACTGTAAAGATTTTGTTGACTCCTTAGCTGAAAGAAAAGGTAACTGGCATACGCCACAAGCATGACACAGCTACTAAATCTTGAAAGAGCTAGCTCTGACTTGCCAAAATGCACCTCAGAGTGTGTGAAATGAAGCACAGCAGGAAACATTGTACCCATAACAGCCATCAACAACAACCCAGAGTTTACTAGAGCAGCCGCCTGCATCCAGGGCAACCCACTTTAATGTAAATTCAATATTTCATAAAGATGTGAAGAAGATAACTTTCCCTCAAATCCATGGAGGAATACTTCATGGCATGGAGATAATTGTATACCTTGTCAAAATGCTGAATTTTTGGATGATGTTTGATACCACCAATGAAAAAGGAGCACCCAACTACTAACAGCATATTTGACAAGATGGAGCCTAGTAATGATTGCTGGACAACTCTTATCATCCCATGTTTCAATGCATACATTGCAATTATCATTTCCGTTGCATTGCCAAATGTAGCATTCAGAAGACCTCCAACTGGATTTCCAGAAGTAAACTCTGTTAGTGGACCAAGCCAAGTCCACCTCTGAATTATCCCCATATATCTAAGAATTTATTGGATGCATTTCTAATCTAACTATCACCAAAGACATATGTAAATAGCATTACTGCATCAACATCAACAAAGTCACAAGTCCAACTATATGGCATCAGGCACATCTAAAAAGCATGATTAGGTACACTTATTACTCTAAAAAATTGTGAAGAACCAAAACCAGAACATTTTGCAAATGTTTGGACCTGATTTTCAGAAATTCAAGGGAATGACTTTACGTGCATATAGCAAGTCAGACCAGAAATCTGTACATTGTTTAAAATATATATTATCATTTTATGGACCTACTTCTCATTCCATTGAGGGAATTTGATGAGCTATAAATGGACAGGTTATATCTGCGCAGCCATATCACATCCAACATGCGTTCCAGAGGCACAAACGAGACAACAGAACACATGCCCTACCCCTCACAGGACAATTAAGTCTTAAAACAGTTTGGAAAGCAAAATGAATTTTACTTATATACAGCAGAAGCACATGAAGCATCAGTTTATATGCAATTTTGAGAATCTTTGACACAAATTCCTTTTTTTTTTTCTTCTGGAAAGTAACTTTCACACAAAATCATCACTATATTACAAATAAAGTTTACTTTCGGATTCAATCTTTAGATTAGTATTCCTACCACCCAGGCCAAAACTTTCATCTACAAGGGCATTTTAATTTATATACTTTCATGGCCCATCAAAGAGAAAAGAGATGCAAACTGCTAGAAAACTTGAGGGAATAGTCACTTGCAGAAGATTAAGAAAAAAAAAACCTTGAGACCTTAGGACAACATAAGGTTTGTCTGCCTAATTTCAGCCCCCATATTACTCATTTTCCTTTGCCTTCCCTATTTGTTAGTCAAACATTTTCTCTTTGATTTCTTGCCAGTTGCTAGCCTATAACATTTAGGCCCTGTTCTCATTTGATGAAGTTGAATAATCTACGAAGATTATTTTATAAGCGAGAAAACAGTTGGTGACATAAAGCAATCAGTTAAACATTGAGAAGAGTGCAGAAAGTCTAAAATTCATCACAGCTGTTTATAGGAATGCCAAGGGAAAAAAAACATGATTCTAACTTAATATCCCAGATTTCGTTCAGATTAATTTAATATTAATTATAATTTTGGATAATTTTAGCGTGGCAAAAATTAATAAAATATTATAAAATTTTAAAGGATATTTGAATTAGTTGGGCGGGCATCCAAAGTGATCCGTACTGTCGGCCAAATATCGATTTGGGTTTTGGAATAAAATAAAAAGGAAAATAGATACGAGACTACCATTGGATTTTGAAACTTGAGTTTCTATTAGATTTATTTTATCGGCAATTTAGATTTATTCTATCATTTGAACGGATTTTTACCCATTTGAGCTTCCCTCTGATTCATTAGACTCCTTTTATTTAAATGTGATACTTGCTGAGTATTAAACTCATATTTCTTGTTTTGTCCTTTCAGAGTAGAGGCTTGAGCCATATTGCAAGAGCAGGATTGAGTTTCGACGCAGTATTGCATTTTCCTGTGAGTTTTATATTTATTTAAACAAATGGTATCAATCGTATTTGATTTATGGATGAATTCTGTTAGACTGTCTTTCGTGATTGGAGTCAACCGCATGTGGGCCTTTAGATTGCGTATGGAGATTTATTGGGTGGATTTTCTTATATGAATGTATTACTGTTATTATTTGGTCTTTTCCTCATAACTGTTTGGTGCAAGTCATGATTATTTTGTCCGGAGGGTTATTTGATAAGGTCCTATATATTTGGTTTGTTACACCTAAATTTTTAGGATTTAGCATGATTTATTGAATTTATTTAGAATTTTAAATTTTGGGAATTATAATTAGTTATTTAAATTGACTTACTTGGTCCGAATTCGTGACACTAGCTCCATTGCAAAGCTTTCGTACTATAGTTTTAGACAAGGTACGGATATGACATGTTTTGACATTTTACTAATAAACCATCAGTTCATTTGTGGGGAGAGAATAATAGTTAAAAACAAAGTCTTGGATAATACTTAGTTTCCCTTTCTTTTTCTTTCTATCAGCCCTATCCTACCAAAATACTTAACCAAAATTGACTTCCTAATACAATACAATATCCTGGCAAGGATCAACCTGCAAAGCTAGCTTTTCCTTGCCGCTGCTAGGGCTATTAATACGTTGCAAAAGAATGAGTCAGGTATCAGCTATGATGTTTGCAGCAATAGAACAACTAATATACACTTCAGATTGACTTATAAATAAAGTTTTGACTTTAGATGAAAAAGAATGACCCAGATGCATCTCTAATTCAACTTTTTCAATTGATATTATTTGATACTCAACAAGTTTTAAAATATAATTGATTAGTTTTTATTTCCTCTCTTTTTCATTGTTTGCATTCCTTATAGAGTGTCAGAGGCCTGGCATGTAACTCGGCCTTGTTAACTAGCCTTAGTGAGTGCAGGTTGGATTTTGTGATTCTTTTCTTCAATTCCTCATGCAGGTCAAAATCCCTGAAGTGAAGCATATTTTTGGAATCAGAAAATATTAGTTCATTTAATTTTCTTAAAAATATACTTACTATGATTTGCGGGTTTGATCTGTTAGTTGACTAAAGACCTTTTCAGTTATCTGTAATTTGTTTGGGCAGAAACAGTTTATATATCTTTTAAACCATAACCACAGGATGAACAATGGTTCCATTTATAGGTGAGGTTGTGCCAGTCTTGAGCATAGTTATAGTGGTGGTGTGATCTTAGTTGCGTGTGCCCACAGTCTGGTTTGACATCCAATTGATTTAATTAGTACTTATGATATTTCCATAATTAGTTTCATTACTTAAAATTAAAAGTTTTAGCTATTGTCACTTTTCAGTCACATTTAATATTGTCTCATTCGCTAAATCAGTACTGAAAATATAGCACGTCCCATCTTCTGTTCAATTACTTAATAGTTATGCTTAATTGTATGTTCATACTACAATACATCCATATGTTAAAATTAATTTGTGCCAATTCTCACTTAATGTTTGACAATTCAAACTTTGCAAGGTTTTAGGATTTAAACTTGCAATGGGATTGTAGTTTGCTCTGATTTATCATGCCATTAAATAATCTCAGGTTTATTGGTAATTTTAGATTTTCTAATGGATAGCCTCGACAGACAGGTGGGAGCTTGCTTTGATTGTTCCACGGTGTTGGATGTTCCAAGTCCTTACTGGTTTCGGGGCATTACAGTTCCTATATGATGAGGTTTTACTACATCATTTGCACATCCGTTACAATAATTTACTATAAAAATTCCAGTTTTAAGGCACAGAACTTAGGAATAGTCGCAATTCTGGATAAGAGAGAACCAGCAGTTTTCATGGAAGTAAGCAGCATATGTAGTACTGGTTTTAGTGCAGAACTCTGCAAGTACATATACGTCTTTACATGCATCTGGACAAATATACACAATGAACATAAACATCAGTTAATGTATGTGTGTGTGTGTCCATATCTTAATACTAACGGCCCAGCCAAAGTTGCCATAAGAAGCAATCAATTGCTCCAGATGTTCATGTGCAGAGAGCCAGAGACTAATGGCATGATAACCAACCACTACACATTGTTCATTTTTTACATTCACAATCCAGTAAATGGCAGTAAGTTCAGTATTTATACCTGTAGAGCCTGTATAAAATGCAAGCTGCCTGCACCATGAAACATCTATGTAGAGTAAATTATTGTGTTTCAGCCAAAGAAAACGTTCAGCATTACAGCGAAAAATAGTGGTAAGTATTAATTTTCTGGACCAAAGAATAATATGTTCAGTACAGCGAGATATCACCTACTCTGTTGCATAACCCAGACGTTCAGCCAATGGAATAATGCCTAACAAGCTGAAGAAGAACACCAATCCCTGAATATAGTAAAGCACTATTATATAGCGGCACAAGAAACAGATATTTGGAAGTAATATGATATTATAGAAACGAGAATTAAATATTTATTTTTCTTTTTCCTTTATGGTCCGCCCAATGAGGTCCATTGGGCCTTATACTTCACAACATGGGGTAGCCTTAACCCATTTTACGAAGGATTGAATCTATGGGCTGTTGGAATTACACTAGAAGATTCTTTCTTCTTTTTTTGATAACATAGGAGATCCTTTCTTTCATTGGTAAGGAAATTCACAAACCCAAGGAGAGTTGAACAATGGTATTCTTGTAAAAGGGCTAGCATTCCCTTTGAAATACCTTTACTGAAGCCAACACTAGAAGAATTTACCGGCTAAACTAGCTGAAGCTCAAGCATGTAAGACATTGTGAGATCATATCTTAAGGCTATATGAGAAAACGAAGATTTATGAATATGGCAACTCAAATAATTTCATCTAACATTCTCTTTTCTTTTCTTTTTTTCTAAAAGAACATTGGAAAGCAAAGACAGAGAAAGTTGTATTTCTTACATGCTTTCCATGTAGCAACATTGCCAAGAAACCAAAAGGCAGTAGCATATTAATTTTTGCTTTTATTAAGACGAAGTATACACTTCTAAAACTACTACTCTTCAGCTTCTTAAAAATCCGTGAGCCAGAAACTTCTCTTTGCCCCAGAGATGTCTCAAAATCTAGAGAATGCATCTTTGGTGTGGCTTTTGATAAGCTTAAAGGAACCTCATCATTAGATTCATGGTCCACCTTCATGTCCAAGGGTCCCATCTGCACATACACACAGCTATTGCTTGAGAGGGGATACAAAGCTGACAAAATGCAACATACAAGAAGTAACTTAGCATCACAAATTATAAAAAAAACCGCAATCTAATATTAACATTGCCCCACAAGGCCAAAATCCAGTAGGGTGGCATTTGGCACCTCAGATTGAGTTTAACATTGGCGCTTGGAAATAAAATTGGACGGCCCTATTCCAATTTTTTGTCTGGTTATGCCATTTTGAATTGCAATTCCAATCATATGGAATTGGAAATTAACTGTAAAAGAGCCTTAATGATTCCAAGGGGAACTCTAAAATTTAAAATTCCAACTCAAGAATTGAACTTCAAAATTCTCAGTCAAGTAATGTTCATCTCGACCCCTTCAAACACCATATGGAGTAGAGGTGGAAAAATATATATCATCTGTAACCCTGACTTGAACCCACCCTTTCCGAAAGCAACTCCACCCAAGCATAAATATGTATTGAAATTAACATTCTAAACCTGACTTGATCCCAACAAGAGGCAACCTCAACATGAATTCATCAAACAATAAAGGAACTTGTGGGAGAAATAAACCAAAATTAGGATCACTTGAATCTTAAAACAACAAATTCAAATGACCAAGTCTGACCCACTCTGATCCAACTTATTGTCGTCCATAGAGATGGAAAATTACCCTCTTAACTAATAAAAAAGCCATTTCTCCTTTTACTTTAATTATAAGGTAATCATCAAAGCCCACATTCCTTGCCTTGCCAAGCAACCCAAAATTTTTAAATTGTGACCTCTAGAACCTCATGCCAAATCTTGCCCCATCGTGGATTGTTTTTGGGTTGGGGTTGGTTTGGACAATCCGTGTTAAAATTAAAGTCCTCATATGTTTTAAGAGAAGGTTTTTAGGCATACAGCTTCACTCCTAGTTAAAATGTATATCCTTAGCCTGACCCAATCTGGCTGGGAATGCTTTAGGTTGGATCAATCAGTGTCACTTGCAAAAATATGTTGTATGAACCTGCCCTTAACCAGGCTGGTAAATTGACCTAATCTTGGATCACTCCAGAACCAAATAGTCTAGGACTTGCAACAATGCAAGCAAAAAGCAAACGTGGATGAATAAAAAACCAGTGACTTGAGACATGAAATGACCCAAATCCAAAGCAACTTGCCCAATTTGCACTTGTAAAAAAAATCTAACATGACCCAGTATTCACACCTGTCCACAATCCAAAACTGACACCCAATGCTGGCAACAAATTTTGCATCAATAACTAGATTTATAATCTAAGGTATACTCTGCAATACAAAGCAAAAACTTGAAATTGGAATTGCAATACTGAGTTTTAGTACTGTTTTGCATGCCATACTGAGCCTCAGAACTCGTTAATACAAGTTATGTTCAGTTCAGGGGACCGCAATCATGCTTCAACTCATTATTCTATGGAACCAAACACTATCTCACTGATGTCTAATTTTTTTTTCCTCATAACAAAGAAAGGACACCATGAAGCAGGTTCAAACTCCAAAGCTCCAAGTTTATTGTGCCAAACAGAATGACTAATATTAAATCACCAAGGCATTACTGGATATTTTTCTTTTTCCCTTTTTTGATGGTACTGAGTATTATATATGGAGAGGCTGGATGGGTGAGAAAGGAAAGACACACAGAGATAGAGAGAAGCGATATCTTACCCAAGGTGATAAATAACCAAAGGATTTACTTATAAGGGATTACATGAAACAACTCAGGGCTTCATCTCATGAAAAATGACACAAGAAGACGAGTGGTGTGCTGGAGCCTCACACAAAGAACTGAAAGGCAATTCACAAATTCTTTCATCTTTATCATATGTAGATTAAAAAGAGATTTCTTTCCTCCTCTTTGACCAAGTGACTGCAATTCAAATTTTATGGAACCCCTTTCTTTACCTTCTTTTGAGAACTAGGTAACAGACAGACTTGTGTTTAGTTCATGCATTCAAGGCATACAAGCCTTGTGTTATAGTATAAAACTCACCAAACAAATGCAGCATATCTCAAAAGAACAATGTCAAAAGAAATGGTAACAAAACCACGATTGGAGACCAAGTCATTTGGTTTGTACAACAACAGGACAGGCAGTACAAGTTTTCAAACAATGCAAGTCTTAGATCCTGTTTGGCTTAATCAGTGTTGGCACCCAAACATTGGTCCGTCCCTTAGCCAATGAAGCAGGACAAAACTACAAGTCGTTCGGTTAGCCGCTGGATATCTTTGACACTCCGCGGTGGAGCCGTGTCCGCAAGGGCCTTGATCTTCTCCGGATTTGCCTCAATCCCTCGTTGAAAGACGATGAAACCTAAGGACACTCTGAAGACACACTTGGCTGGATTCAACTTCATTTGATGCGCGCGGAGCACCTCGATTGATTCAGCCAGATCGTGAATATGGTCATTGGTGGTCCTACTCTTGACGAGCATGTTGTCGACATATACATCCATATTGCGACCGATCTGCTTCTCAAACATCTTGTTCATGAGCCGTTGGTAAGTGGCTCTTATGTTCTTCAGACCAAATGGCATTACCTTATAACAATTAGTGCCTTGGTCCATCATGAACGATGTGTGCTTCTCGTTCTCTGGGCTCATCCGGATCTGATTGTAGCTTGAATACACATCCATGAAATTCAACAACTCGTGTCCAGACGTAGAGTCCACCAACAGGTCGATCCTGGGTAAAGGGAAGCTGTCTTTTGGACAGGCTTTGTTAACATCGGTGAAGTCGACTCACATTCGCCATTTCCCATTACTTTTCTTTACCAGGACGACGTTGGAGAACCAATCCAAGTACTGGACTTCCCTGATGAAACCGGCGTCAAGCAGCTTCTTCACTTCCTCTCAGATGGCGATCAACTTCTCCACTGAGTTGTTTCTTCGCTTCTACCTGACGGATTTGCGGTTGGAATCAAGGCACAACTTGTGGACCATTACTCTGGCCAGAATCTCAGGCATGTCGGCGGGAGTCCAACAAAGATGTCAGCGTTCTGTTGCAAGAACGTAATTAACTCGTCGCGCAATGTACCAATAAGCGAGCCGCCGATCTGCACGCACCTTTCCTGGTCCTTCGGGTTTAGTGGGATTAGATCAGTTGCCTCATCGAACTGTGCTTGCTGCAAGGTCGTTTCATTTCGATGGTCGAGTTCTCCTGCCGACCTGGTGCAGCCGCTAGGAGCGATCTGGGACATGTAACAGGTCCGCCCAATGACCTAGTCACCCAACACTTTGCCCACACTGTATGATGTTGAAATTTTCATCTTGATGTGTGGTATTGAAGTAACTGCTCCGAATGCTGTTAGGCACGGGCGGCCTAGTATAGCATTGTATACGGATCGTAGGTCAACTACCAAGAAGGTGAGTGTACGACTCACCATTTTTGGATATGTGCTCAGGGTGACCTCCAACTGGATTGTCTCTTGGATGGGCACCGGCTCGTTGTCAAGGTTGTACAACGGGCCTTCGGCAGGCTTTAACTGACTCTTTTTTAAACCAAGTTTAAAAAACGCATCAAGGTAAAGCAAATCACGTGAGCTTCCATTATCAATAAATACTTATTTCAATTAAAAATCGACGCTACTGTCCAAAAAGAGCACGGATACAACAAGGAGATCTGCATGGGGGGAGATTACATGTTCTAAGTCATCGTCGCTAAAGCTAATGACATTATCTACAGTGCGCTATTTCTTCCTCCCAGTTTGCAGCTCCTTACGGTAGGCTGGAGTCTTGGCCGGCCGAGTCGTGATCATATTGACCACTCCTGCTGCAACCTGATTTCGTGGAGGGGAAGGCTCTGGTCCTTCTTCGTCTACAGTGCCAGAGCTCTAGCCAGGATTCTTGACAAACCTTGTGAGGTAGCCTCTCTAGATCAACTCTTTTATCTCCTGCTGGAGAGTCTTGTAATCCTCCATGGAGTGTTCGGAAGATCGATGGAAATTACAGTACTTAGTCAGATTTCCTCCCTCCGCTTTCTTAAGTGGTTTTGGCCACTTAAAAAACTGATCCCCACGAATCTATATGAGGACATTCGAACGCGTATCAGTCAAGGGCGTCAGATTGATCGGCCCGTAGTCCCTTCGCTCTGGTGGTCTGGTCTTGTGGTGCTTCCTATGGGAGTGATCGCTGTCGTTAAACTTCCTCTTTCCTTCTCCCGGGAATGAGCGAGGCTGTTCGATCCACACAGGACGCTTAGCCTCGTTGGTCTCCTCCGCTACTACGTAGGCCCGGGTGATGGACTCCGCCTCCCGGAAGGTTTGCAGATTCTTGTGCGCTAGGCACCTAAAGAAGTCTCCGTATGTTAGTGCGGAGCTTCATCTCCTCCGTGAGCCTAAGAATCCGTCTGGTTTCCGCCACGAAACAATCCAGAAACTTCTGCGGATTCTCTCCCTTTTTTTACTTGATATGGGAGAGATGCTAAGACTGCTTCTTTTCTCGACGGCTAAGGGCATATTGTGCCAAGAAGAGGTCAATTAGCTCCCTGAAACTCCTGATCGAATTTGAGGGAGGTGATGGAACCATATGTGAGCATTCCCTTTTAAGGTAAGTGGGAAGCAGCGGCACATCGCTGCGTCTTCCAACCCTTGTAGACTCAGATGGGTGTGAAAATAATCAAAGTGATCCATTGGATCGGCGCTCCCATCGTATGAGTCAAAGGGTGGCATCTTGAACTTCGCTGACATCGGATGGTTCAAGATCTCTGCTATGAAAGAAAATTTGTACAGATTAATAGCGTGTTCGTCTTCCTTGAATACGCTATTCCAGATTTTCTCCAATCTCGGATCAGTCCAAGTGGCGTTGGTCGATCTTTTGGAAATGAGATAAGTCCTCAACTCTGTTCTTTCTCTGGCGTAGCCAGTAGCCGGCTGGCTACTTCCACCAGTGGATATGACGACCCGGGAGGCTCCCTCCTAAGCCTGGGTCCTGGTCTCCACCCGAGAGTATCGGGGGTTCCTTCTCTCATGGCTTTCCTCCGAAGTCATACTACTCGATTGCTCTACAAGCCTTGGCCGGCTTTGGGCGCGTGAGAACTCCTGCGTCTGAATGTTGGCTGGCCTTCTGGATCTCTTGGCCGGTTTTTTCATCCACTAGCCTCCTCTTCTGGAGGCCAGTGCAGGGACTGCCACTGACGGAGCCTGCTCCTGGCGAGAGCAGAGCATCTGGAGTATCTTATTCGTATTCTGTATGTGCTCCACCAGGTTTTGAAAGAAGGGTGCGAGCACCCCGTTGACCGTGGCACCAGCAATGTGATCCTAGTCGGGCGAGTTCAGGTCTCTAGTAGGCTCGCTAGCTTGTGCTCTCGTGTTCACCATTCCAGTTGGAAACGTTAGCTTTGAAAGTGAAGCTAAGAAAGGTATCTGAGAAGAGTGGTTGGCTTTTTATAAGCGTTCCCACAGACGACGCTAATGATGCGTCCCTAGACCTAAGCTTCGAACAGGTTCGGGTCAACTTGATCGTTTGAATCTCAGTTCTTTCCAATCATATATGATCAAACTCCTAAAACTCATCTCCTTAAATCTGTAAATTAATGTAATCATGGAACATGACAAGCACTTGTCAAACCCATCATCAAAATAATGAATTTACCACCAAAAACACAAGTTTCTGCATACAAAAAGTAACAAGTCTTCCCAATCTTAGATGATAAAGTATCAACTATAATGCCATCATTGAAATTATAGATTTTTCATAATGTCGTAGTTTTAAAAATCAAAGAAAGTGGAAATTTGGCACCCTACGTACAATGTAATTCTAAATAAAACAAAGAATGTTCGGGAGGCACTTGGCCACTTCATGTCCTCCAAACAAAGTCAAACGGGGTGGAATAAAATAATCCGAATCTCCATCAGACTGATGGAAGGAAATTGTCATATGTAAGGATCCAATAATTCGTCAACACCCGCCACAGGGACGACGAAGGACAAACAAGGAGAAAACGAAGAAGCAGCAAGCCAATGGTTGCCATAAACTTCAGTGAAGGAACCCTGCAGTTCCAAGAAAAGCTCTAGAAGACAAAATCTGGAAGCCCCTACGCTATTTACGCACGGAAAATGAACCCAATTCCCCGAGCTCAATTTAGAAACAACTATGGACAGTTCCTTCCAGATTCTTCCCTATCCAAAAAACGGAAAAAAAAAAAAAAACACTCCATGCGAGAAAAGAATGAGAAAGAAGGTGCGTCTTTCTGATTATTATTAACAAATTCCTTTAAGTTTCCGAGAAAAAAAAAAGCAGCATCCAATCTGCAGTATCCCTAGTGCAAATGCAGTTGACTCTAAGGCCTAAAGCGATCAAATCTAGGCCAACACAGTCTAATCATAAACCAAACTAACCAACTTCACTCGCTTCTTGCTCGATTTGGCATACCAAAACACTATCACCAGAATGACAATCACAACAAGGGTTCAAGAGCAACACATAACCATGCAAGTTAGTAAAATTACCTGTTTCAAACGATTTAATCACTATACGACTTCAACTCAAGTTCTTTTGCGGATCTAGCAACAATTTAACAAATCTTTTCCAACGAAACTCAATTTTCAATTACACGAGAGACTAGTTCTCACTTCCCCTTGAGAATTCTTGGTTTATCTAAGTCTTTTCACTCTCTCTCTCTCTCGCCCTCTCTCGCCCTCCCTCGCGGTTCTCTGAGAGAATTCCGGATGGAAAAAATT
>JAODPA010109546.1:0-19785 GCA_025585075.1 Nepenthes mirabilis
CTAATCTTCATTACTTCAGACTTAGATTCTGTATAATAAAACTGACAAACGAGATGTTAGAAGATGGCAGGACTTATTTTTCAATATATCCTCTTATATTAAAGTCAAAAATCTTTCTCAAACGGGTAGAAAGATAGGAGGATGTGTAAAAAAATGGTGTGCATATGCATTCATTTGGGGGATTGAGTGTACACGGAGGACTAAAATCCAATTGTGCGCTCTGTTGGGGAGTGGTTTTGAGATAGAGGATTGAGTTTCGACAGTGCGCTTGGTTGGGGAGCGGCTTTGAGATGGAAGATTGAGCTCTAACGAGCGTGCTTAAGAAAGAATATGCACTCATGGGCTGAGTGGGTTGTGATAGAGAGCTCTACGATCCTTTAGGAATATTTGAGAGCGAAGATTGTTCGGTTGCCCCCTTTTTTCCATAGGGATAAAAGGGTATTTATAGTGTTTGAATCTGTTCAGCATTCTCTGGGCCTCACAATTGGTGACAACTGCCTGCGCCAATTTGCTGAGCTGTCCTGACGATAGCGGGTGCTTGCTATGGCAACCACAACTGTCTGCGAGTATTCTTTCCTTTACCATGGTGATCATGGAGATCGTCACATGGTGACTATCTTTTTTGGGGTGATTCGTTGAATTGTAACTGCCATCCTGGGTGGTGCGTAATCTTGGGCAGAATATTTACTAAGTTGCCTCTATAATTTTGGCAAGTGTCGCTCGCGTATTTGTAGGGTGTAGCGTTGTTTGTCTACTGATAAGATGGAGGAGCGTTTTGCGCTGTGATTGACTAGCGGTAACCATTTTCGGATGCTGCTTCTATGGTCATGGGGACTCATGCATTGGGAGTGGCACATGGCTTGTTTGTTGAGCTGTAGTCACGAGCTTGTTCAGTGCTTGGCTCCATCGGCCATAATTTGTTGGGTAGTCCACGGTTGTGCCATTTGGGCCTTGGGTTTCACGCAATCTCATTGGGCTCTCACTTCTTGGGCGCGTTTATTGACAAGTTGGATTTTGGGTCGGTCCATAAAATTTTCAGACCCATCACTAGCCCCCATGCTGGGAGGCTACGCTTTGTCAACTCTCGGCATGTCCACTGATGGGTCGTCTCTTGCAGTGGCTTGGTTCATGCGTTCTTTTCCCAGGCATTTCTGCTATTTTTTACTCTGCTAGGAGAGATTTGGTGTTGACTCAATTCTATGCCACTGACGATTCTCTGCTAATGGCAATATTTTGGCGTTAGTGTTATCTCCTTGGTTTAAAATTGGACGATCTTCTCCTCCAGCTATAAATAGAAGGGCTCCTAATACCTCGCATCACGAATCGTCTTTACCAATTAAGTAGCGTGAGAGTTTAGAGATGGCATGGAGCCTACACAACCAAAAGTTATGATCGGTGGAGATTCTTCACCATTGTTCAAAGCTAGAGTTGAGGATACGACTAGAAGTCTGCCTTAGTTTTCCTTCTTGGGCTCGGCCCGAATCAATCTTGTATTGCATTGAACAAGGTCCGGGTTTTGGTGGCCGATTTTTGCTCTTCTCAGACGTCGCTTAGCCCTTCTGACCGGAGAGGGCAAGCGACTCAATCCTAGGCTGCCCACAGGGGGACCAATCTCGAGTCTACTGGATAAGGAACTTCCTAGAGTCCATGTCGAACCTTAGGCCATCATTGTTGCGTTGGGTCTGGATTAGGTGTAAAGACTCACGGACTACGCAGCTACGGCTAATTTTGGTAGATGATTCTTGGTGGTTGCCTCCCAGGGTGAGAACTGGTGCTTTATGCCTCGTTCTTGCAGGGGAGGGCTTCTGCATACTTTTTCACCGTGGGTCGGATGTTGCGGCAGCTAGCCTGGGTGTTTTCCTATTGTAGCTATCTTCCTTGAAGGTTGGTCGGGTAAAATATAGTTTGATCGCTGCTCTATGCATTTTTATTTCATTCTAAATCGTATATCTTCTGTTGCAAGCTTATACTTTATAAAAGGAATTAATGAATGAAACTATCGAACATTATTTGCCTTCATATTGCATGGCTCCAATACTCTTGCATGGTTTGAATAATTCAAGTGCTTGAATGCTATTTTGCGTTGCTTGAAGTCAGACAATCTAATAGTTCGGGCGGCTGCCAACTCAATCTTTTGGCGATCCGTCCCAGGGCAGGTTGTCCCGGATGCTTGGTTGGGACACAAGTCGAGCAAATCAGCCTCAAGCTTGCCATGGTTGCGTGTTGTCAGTTTGCAGTATTGAGAAAGTGGGGTGTTAGGCCATTATTACCTACGTTGCTGACTTATAAATCTAAGTGACAAGGTAGCGAGCTGTCAGCGCACTATGCTAAGAGGCGTTGCATCAATCGTCATGATGAGGCTAGTGAACAGACGCACCGCAACATTCTGCGGTGAGGGCACATGTTGTGACTATCATGGGGACGCGCCTTTTCGATGCCTTGAAACAATGTCATTGTTGAGCCGAGACGCTGGCTATTTAAGCGATGGTGCATTGCTACTCTTGCGCCTCTTTGCTTCTCTAAATATCTCTACCCTAGGTCACCACTTCCCTTCCTGATTTGTGCAAATATCCAAATGGCTTCTCAAGGCGTTGCTGATATTCGGTCGACCTTGTCTAGTAGGGATATAGAGTTTTTACACAACAGGTTTCACATTTTGAACTTCATCTCGCACGTTGAGCCCAACACAGAGAACGTGGCTTGCTCCCCTCCTATAAAGTTTATAACCATTTACGATGAGCATCTGCGGGTTGGTCTCCGCATCCCGCTTATGAGGGAGCTACGCAAGATTTTGGGGGCTTTGGAGATCCCTATGGCCTGCCTCCATCCGAATGTCGTCCGATATTTTGTGACTTTGTGCGCTTTTTTCTGTGCCAAGGAGCTTACTTTGGATGCCTGAGCTTTGAAGGTGCTTCTCAAAATTTTCTAAGAGGATGACTGGGTTTTCTTCACCCTCACGCAAGATTTGAGATAAGTGGGGGAGACCTAACTTGGCGAAAGGTAGGAGGTTGCGCTTCTTCTTTTTGGCAGTCAATGTCGATTAAAGAATGCCAAATAACTGGGGCAGGGTCAACAGTGCCTACATCGATGACATCTTGCCACATGAGGAGCAAATGGCATGTCCTTTGATGACACTAGTAGAGTAACATGCAAGCGCCCTGCGCCATATTGAAGATTGGGTCTCCTAATGGGCTCTAGAGAAAGGGAAGGCGAACCCTTTGCCACACAGGGTCATTGTTCCAAGAGAAAATTCAAAGCACTACTTTTTCAGGACTCTCCTAAGTTGGTTTCTGATGAGGTGGCTCCTCCGATTGTTGATGGGCCATCCTTAGATGATCTCGGCCTCGATGACTCGTCTGATGAATCTGAGGGCGAGGAGTCATCGGTTGGCTTTGCTAACGGAGCAAGGGTCCCTTTAGTTGGTGGACCAGGTGAGCTAATCGACGTTGTGGTTATGCCCGGAGTGAGAACCCCAATTTTGGTAACTTTTTCTCTAGAAGCGTCTGCGCCCACTTTGCCCACTGTCCTTGTTGTGGAAAGCACTGGAACGGTGTGGGCGGATGAAGAGATGACTGGGGATGACTTGACGGCTGTTGAGGGGGCATCTCATCCTGTAGAGTTGATGTGCGAGCCCCCTGATGTCTTGGACAGGCTCGACTCTCTTCCAGACTTTGAGGCCCCTCTTCCCCAGGATATGTGACCCCTGCGCTCTTCGCCGATCCCCGCTGAAACTGGAGTCAAGGGATCTTCCAGCTTGCCATGCCGCGGAGGGCCTTCTCATTACAAGGTATTGCACCGCATGCTTCTTTACTTTAATATCACTGTGCTTTCCCATTGCTTCTCTTTGACTGATCGTCGTCTGTCATTTAGCAAGTCTAGGAAGCACTCTAGATGGTGGAGAGAGCACTGCGCTGGAGGGACGCTGAGATCTTGTGGCTATCTCGAATGCACACAGATCCCGCTAAGCTGGAGAATGCGGAGTGCCGCATGAATGCTGCTATCACCAAGGCTTTATGGAAGGAAGAGCGGGTGGCTTATCTCAATCAAAAGCTATCCAATTTTGAGGTAAGATCTCAAGAGTTCTTAAAGACAAATGCTCGAGCTCTGAATTGAATCGCCCTACTCGAGGACAAGTTTCGTGAGACATGGTAGCAACTCACCACTTTTCAGAATGAGAATGCTCAGCTTGAAGGAGAGCTTTGACCTAGTGGACTACCCAGAGACGAGAGGGGGGCCTACACCATGCACATTGGGAGGCCCCTGACCCCAGTATAATCGTCTTAACGGTTGGTGTAGGTAGCTCTTTGTACTTTTGTAGGCATTCAAATGCCCTAACTATACATTTTGGATCTTTGATAAACTAACTTGATTGTTTCAATCTTTGTCGCTAATGTCTTTGATTGTGCGTTGATTGGCCTTTGTCCTGTACTGACTCCACTTTGCCAACTAAACGTTATCGCTATTATTGTTGGGTTTGAACGGACACATTTGTCCGGATGTGCTCGCTCCTGGGAGGAGGTTGTGGCACTGAGAAATTCTTTGCCAACTAAGCGCTACCACCATTGTTGCCGAGCTTAACCAAATGGGCTCATCTGTTTGTGCTCGCTCTTGCAAGGAGGTCATGGCACGGGTATGAATGAGCCTCACATGGGTCGATTGGATTTCGTGACCGCAGTTGCCGAACTCAGGTGGAGTCTAGGCCATCGCCCGAATGTAACCATTGGCACTCGATCCTATTAGAGGACGTCGTAACTTTCATGCGTCTGATCTTAATCCACTGACCATTTTCAACTGATGGTACTCATCCCTTCTGGAGAAAGTTGTCACACGCATGCTGAATCCCCCTAAGGTTTTAATGGCCGCTTAATGGGGAGGTCTACTCATGATCAGCAAGCCTCCCGTGCCATAATGTTCGACCTCATCTGGGCCACTCGGTGAATGAGATCGAGATTTCAGATTTGATGGTCTTTGGGTCATTCGGTTAACAGGACTGAGATTTTGAATCGAGTCACAACAGGTGAAGGAAGGTTCACCTGAGTTATGGGCAATATAGGTCTTGAAATTTGATACATGCGCACAAGCAATCAAGTGATTAGTATAACAAATAGAACAAGTAATAAATAATATTCAAGCACTCCGCATGAATGCATGGGAAGTCGTCCGCTGCCCCTCTTGGGGCGGAGGGTGCTCTGGGTTCGTGGGATCATTCTTTTGATTTGGGGTCATAGCTTGTACGCCCTATTGCGAAAGATCGTCGAGGCTAGGAATGGTCCCCGCCAATAAGGGGGACAGATCGTCCCGGTTGGAGGGCTTACGCCTGCAGCCTCTATACTCCGAATGATTGGATCCGTCATGCTAAAATGGCTGCTTGATTTTGTACGTTGGGCTTTCATTACTGATATACAACCCGTAGGTACCAAGGGAGGAACCTCTCTCGGCACGTGGGCAGCTTTTTATGGCGTAAAACGTCGCATGTAAGGGGCTGAGCACTCTATCGCCCCTAAGGGCGTTGCAATTTGCTATCTATGTCGTGTTGGGAACTCGTGAGGCCTTGGAAGCTTGGCAAAGCACGGAAGTAATCTAGGTGGAGCACCGATCATGGGGCTCCGGGTTCGGTTTCCCGATCTTGCAAGGAGATGGTGACAATCGGACCTCCCCTTCTTACGGTGATCATGCTAGATTGGTGATGCATTTGCTGGCATTGCACGAAGCTTCTTCCCAGACAAGAGACCTCTTGTCATTACAAGAGCGGTGTGGATCACGCCTCTTTGGGCTTTCCATCCTACCTATTATGACTTGGTCAGCCTTTCGACTGCAGATAGACCTTGCCACTCATGGTCTCTAAAGCAGTGAGGCCGTCAGGCCGCTGAATTTTTAAAGGTGGCTATCCTTATCTCCAATCTCTCATTCTGGACGTTGAGGCCCAGGAGTTGGAGGGTATTGCCCCAACGTTGCACCTTCAGGCAGATACTAATGGTCTAGGGCCACTAAAGGCATGGCACATCTTTGGACGACTAGCGCTTGCACCTCAGGGGCCAAACGTTCATCCACTAAAGAGTATTTCCAAATTATTTTCCAATGTGTAATTTTAATTCACAACCATTCAAGCTATAAAAATAGATTTCAACCATTGATTGGATAAATATAAACTGCACCTGTTTAACTTTCTCAGAAGTCATGACAATTTTCCCAGAAAGTGGAGCACTTGACCAAACATGATCATACTGCAAACATACAGATCTAAACCACTAAACCATCACCCAGCTTGCAGAGCCACAGAGAGCAGGAAGGAGACATTACGAAGTTAGAAAAGGGAATTTCCATTTCCTTTCCACTCATTTTCTCGACAATTTCTCCCTCAGAACCCAAGAATAAATATGACAAGGGCGTATAACCTCTGCTATGCAACGAAAATTTCCATGCGTGACTCACGCATCAGTTCTGCTTACAAACAAATTTCAGTCTTAAAGAAACAAAATTGACAAGAAAAAGAAGTCCACTAACGGAGGCAGCTGCATCTCAATTTCAAGATTTATAAATTTCCAGCAATAATCTCAAATACCCATCTGATCTTCCAAACACACCACTCGAGGTAATTGAAATCTTTGTATAATGAACAAAACCCCAGAAAAACCCCAGGAAGAATGTTTTGACTAACATTTTGCAGTCGAAAGTTACCATTGCCGTGGAAAACTCCAATCAGTCAATTTCTCCTTCTTCAACATCGTTTGTTAAGTTTAAAAGACTATGGGGCAGCTCAGGTTCCTCTTCATCGTCGTCCACCTTCATGTACAGTCCAAGTTGCTCCAATGGGTTTCCACGGAGTTTGAAACTGCCAAGACCGTTATCGCATTCATTAGGGCTTGCATTGTCCATGAAGGTTGATAGATTGTCAGCAGGTACTGAGCTGAGCATCTCCAAATCTTCCATAAATTCACAATTTTCATTTATATCAACAGTCTTTTCCATCTGCCAAAGAAAAAAAACACATTTGATATGCTTACTATTATCACAAGAGGCCTCAATCAAAGACCTAATCATGGCTGGCAACTGGACGTAGATGGATCTTAAGGAAGATCTGTTTAGGGATGGAGGCTGAAATGATCTAAGTCTTAATAGGGACTTCAAAATGTTTACCTCTACTCTCATTTCCCCATTCCTAGCCCACAAATATGAAGAGAAGATCCTATTTAACACGCAAGATTGACAGTTGATCATATGGGTTTTTCTAGGTGCTGTTGCGGGTGTTTTCAAATGCCCTGCCGACAGCATCACTCTCTTTTAAGTAAGGAACCAATTGTGCCATGTTCAAGAAACCAAACACAAGTGACTGTAGGGAGGAGAGCTCGCCCATCGATCATCAGACTCCTTACGGCTTTCTGGGGTGCTGCTTTTACTGTTACTGTTGGTTGGGGTAGAGCTAATTTCTATTTCAGTCTCTACTCCCGCAAGGAATATCGCAAGAAGTGAAGTAGACGCAAGCTCTGTGAGAGAAAAATGGGGACGGTTTTCCTATTTTTTCGCAATTGAATTGGTTTTTTCATCTTGTCAATTTTGGCAGATAATTCCATTCATAAAGTCTGTGTACCGTAGTGTTTTATAATTTCTTTTAAGGGAACAACGGGAAAGACAAAGGGTTAGTTGATACACAGGCCCTTTGTGAGCTGTTGGAACTTAAATTTCACCCCATTCAAGAAATTGAGCAAAGGTGGACCAAGAATATGAGAAATGGAGGCATGCAGAAGAGCATCCCCAATCTCAAAAAGAGCAGCCAGGTACACGGACCTCCCACTATGCACAGGTCTGGAGAAGGGTTTAACCACTGGATCCTTTGTACACAGTCTTACCTTTCATTATTGTAAGAGGCCATTTCACGACTCAAAACCATGACCATTGTAATCCCCAAAAATGAGTAATTTGTTAGCCTACCTGCTGCAGAGCTAGACGGGCAGCCTCCCTCTCCAAATCCCTTTTCTTTTTGGCTTCAGCAGCAGCTTCAGCTTCAGCTTTCTTTCTAGCCTCTTCAGCAGCCTTGGCTTCTGCTTGTAGTCTAGCCTTTTCTGATTATAAAGGAGAAAAACGTTGAATGTATCGGTGGGTTAAGTCACACCAGCAAACAAAATTTCAAGGATATGAATCAAACCAACCTTCTCTTTGCCTCCGTTCAAGCTCTTCCCTTACCAAGCGCACTCTCTCTGGATCCTGCTTTTCACCCTAAATGCATCAAGTCTGGACGTCAAAATAGAAAGTAGAAAACTATGGAGCCGGAAAAAAAAAGTGAAAGAGAGCAGTGAAAACTGTGCAAGAATTCATTTGAGAAATGTTTTGGGACACCCTGCAGGATTCCTACGGGACAAGGCATCCCAAACATCAATCCATACAAACAGGCCTACAAAATGATGGATGGATGAGACACCACTTTGGAAAGGGTGTCTAAAGGATGGCCATGTAAGATTAAGAAATTCATTTTACCTTTCCAAGAGTCTTCTCTTGTGCTTTGAGGATAGTGTCAGCAAAACGACTCCTTAATAAAGCTGCACGGTAAAGCTTTTCTGGAGAGACTTGCCTCTCAGATGGAGCACTCTCCCCTAAAAAGTTATAGCTTTGGGTAAGACAAACTTCTGCTAAAAAGTGACGGCAGACAGTTCTCTTGATGATATGTTTTTGTGCTTACCCTCTTTATGACCATCCACCTCAATTGATGGAGGCTTAGTGTGTGCATTTTGCTCAGCTCGGATCAAGCTGTTCTGAGATTCTGTATCACAGAAGATACAAAGACTTCAGGATACATAATCTGGAGGAGAATTCTTGAAGGGGAAACAAATACCATTACCAATTCTCATCACAAGCATCAATGTGTTTAATTTCTGCTTTCAGTGAGCACATGCAAATATACCAAGAACCGACAATCTACAACACGAGGCATAATAGTTTATTATTTTTCTTTTTGGCTTTGATACGTTTCGGACATTTGGAATATTTTATAATTTTTAGAAAATCAGGGTTCTAACTATAAGCTAAAGAAGGTTTTTGAGCCATTTGGGAGTTTAGCGTTGTCTTCTCTTTTTTCCTTATGTGCAGTATGTTATAGTATAGCTCATTCGAATTAGCTCATTTGCATGTTTGAATTTCTTGAAAATGTTTGTGGGAAGATGAAACAAAAAATAAGTATATTTATTGACAACTCACACTATAGTAGTATTGTTGATCTATTATACTCTCAAATATATAAAAAATTATAATTTTTAGTAAGCATGTCCTTCAAGTATGGTGCTCTCATTTTTAGAAAAAACTTTACAGTGTCGTCAATGTCGTGTGACAGCATCCATGCTTCTTAGATAATTCATGTCAGAAAAAAAAAGGCTCACGCTTTCTCCCATTATCCTCAGTGCCAAGGTCACTTCGATTTTGGTCCAAATTTGCTTCAGCAACCGCAGTGTCCTACCACCAGTTGTGAAAAAAATAAATAAACTACAAAGGTCTATGTACAAGAATGTAAATCCTTCAAACTACTTTTGTGTGGTATAATTAAGGTTTAACAAGAGAGAAGTACCTTCAAATTCTTCACAGGAGTCAGAGATGATTTGACACCATCAATTTCACTGCCAGAGGAACTGCCTGATTCTGAGTCTGGATGACAAAGGAAACATACACAAATGTAAATGAATGCTCAAAAGAACAACTTACTGAAAAATAAAACAAAAAAATAAATTAAACTGGCTACCAGCCTACTAACTATAATAAATATATGCCAAATATAAAAAACTAAGTGTTGATACAATGGTGAGGTTACTCCATGGTAACCTAGGGGTCACCAGTTTAAACTACAAAAACAATCCCTCTATAATAAAGAACAATCCTATATAAGTCTGACCATTCTTAGAACTTGCAATGAGAGAAACATTGTACACTAGGATACCCTTTTTATATTTGCCCTTTTGAGTTGCCCCAAAAAACGTATTTGCTTTGCTCTACAGCCTTACAGATATTGAAATTGATCTATAAAAGCTAAAAAGCACATCCCATCAAATCAAAACTCACCATTGCCCTCAATTTTCCTCAATGTTTTATCATTACAAGATAACACCAAAAGGTGATAAAAATTCTTCGTGCATCCTAACAACATAAAAACTAATTCATCTACATCTGTTATGGATGTGGGGAGAGGTTCACAAAGAGAACTCCAAAACAAATCAGAAAGAGATGCCAACGCTCTCCATAAAGCAAGAAGCCTTACAACATCTACACTGCCAGATTGCAATAGTTAAACATCAGCCCACCAGCATGTTTTCCTTTATTGAACAGTAATAATAATTTCATTGATGAGGTGGCCAAGGGGGCACAACTCATTTAAAGAGATCTTTATGTATGATATCTCATAATAAATTACAGTGAAGAAAAAAACATTGAAGGGTTATTCACTTACAATCTACATCCCCTAAAAGGGGGAAAGGGGAAAAAAAAGTGACACAAGATGTGTATTATGCCATGAAGATCAATCATAGAGATGTCTTATAATTTCTTAAGGACCAGTGGATATTGTATTTTTGGGATTTTTTGGTGATAAAAAATATTAAAACATAATCTCTCTATTAGGAAGATGTTATTCTAATATCATTACTTCAGGGGATTAAGTTTAGGGATACTATGACATTTTGTTCCAAACTTAATAAAAGTGCACTCTATTATTTCTGTTACATGGAAATTAATTTTGATATTTAGCTATTGAGTTTCAGTGCACCTCATTCACTGATAATGCCCTTTAAGGTACCAAGACTCGCAATCAAGCCAGACATAGACAATTCTCCCCTTTGACATCAATTATTACTTTTTTCCTTTTTTTTCCGAAATCCATTAGAACAGAGTAACAATAAGTTCAGCAATACTATGAAAAATATTTTTCTTTACAGATCCCATATATCTATACTTGCCAAAACCTGCACTGGATCTAAGATTATTCATATACACTTACATGAGAGGAATACTTGGGTGGGAATGTTTCATTGGGAACAAAGCAATTTGAACATAACATGTAGGTGGGACCCAAACTTTTATTTTAAATTGGTTAAACAATGGGACCCAATTTCTCTAATCCAATAATATTTTGGCATTTTGGTGGGAACTTCCCAGCTAAGAATTTCTCCTATAGAACTTATGTAGTATTATCGGGATCCAAACAACCAGCCAAGATATGATATATTGGTCCTATCATTGTAGCAACACTGAAATGGGTTGGCTCTTTATCTTATTCATGCCAAGCCTAGGGAGGGAAAGCCCTAATTTGATTGCTTGAACCATTTTGGTGCCATCACAAGAATGAGGGAGACACGCAATTTCATTTTAGATTAAAATTATGACTTGAATCTAAATCAAAACGAAAAAGGAGGTCCATTGCATATGAGACTCTTTGCCGTGCAGGTTATAAGGATAGTCAAATATATGCAGCTTTACCCTACAATGCAGAGAGGTTATTCTGTAATTTAAAACATTTGACCTCCATATCGCAATGAAGCAATATATATGATATGCCAAAGCTCAACTTCAAAACTAAAACCAACAAATCAAGGCTCTTCATTTAAAGAAAGAAGACTGAAATATTAGATATAATTTACACTTTATCAGTTATTTGAAGTATTATCAAACAAGTTTATACTAGATCAAAGACAAGATTCAAAGCATACAATAGGCAAGAGGAAGGTCATTGAATAAATAATGCATCTTCAATCACAAAAGCAAACTGATGATTCCATGCACAAAATCTCAAAACAATTTTTTCTAAAGAGAGGACAAACAGGCTACGCACCACTTGATGATGAACCTGATTCCCTGCTGGCACTACATGAATTTTTGTTCTTATGGGCAGTATCCCTTTCTATCTCTACTGGAGGGAAGCTTGAAACAGGAGGATCATGGCCACCAATGTCTAAATCCTCATCAGCAGCATCATTTTCTAAAGCAAAACAATTAATGTTGAAGACACAGATTTTATCCTACACAGGGTGTCAATGAATAAGTAACCATCTATCATTCATATGAAACCAGAAATGACCTTTGCAAGGTTGCATTGATGAATTGCTAAATCCAGACTCATTGTGAAGCTGCAATAGAATGAAACCAAATGAAGAAACTCTTATCCATGTTGCAACCACATAACAAATTAGCCAATATATGTCACCATGAAATGCAATATCGGCCATATAAGTACTTGGGGTGCCCAATACAGTGACAAAATTGTGTTATGTGACAGTATTGACAATATATTAGTTGATATTATCTGCAAAATTTGCATCCAATAAGTTTGATAACAATATGGTTTCAACCAATACTGATATTTCATCCATGTATGTCTCTCACACACACATAAGGAGGGAGGTGGGCTTCACTCATGTAAACTACAATACCTCCATTTCGCAAGGCTCAGCTTTTGACAGGTTTTTCCCTTTTTGGCAAAAATAGTCATCCAAGAGCTTCCTCAACTTGAACAGCGTATTGTCACTGAGTGCATAGATATCAATCTCTATCTCATCCTCACTGGTTTGATCAGCACTGGAGCTACTTTGTTTTAAAAACTCAATTATGCTTTCTGGCAATTCAGCCAATAAAGCCTCCAATTCCATGCTCAATTTGTGCTTGTCCTCATCTGTCATAATCCTCTTGACAGGATCTAGTCTCAGTGTACAGTTCTTAGGCTGCACTTTCTTTTTCTTCATTGGTGGAATTTCATCAAATGTTTCTGTTTCCATTGGCACATCAGCGTTTGCATGAATCCTTTTCTCTATCGATCTCCATCTTACTTCAAAAAATTTACTCAAGGTCTTGGCCATGTAGTGGACATCTTGTCCAGGTGGATTATAAGTCATTGCATTAGAGAAAGCAAGCCTCACATCCGCGGCAAAACCCATAGGACTTGAATATTCACCTTTACCTATATTGCCTTTGATTGTGCCCAAATCCATTGGATGCTTAATGATCGTGAAGTAATCCGGAATGTTCAACTTTACTACATCTACAGGTGCATTGAAAACCCAACCAAATTGATGTGACATCACCTGATTTAGCAGGTTCTCACATTGTTTCATCAACATAGCATTTGAAGTACTTCCTGGCAAAGCCTGCTTCACTGGCTCAACACGTCCTGGCAGACCTCTCTTTGTGTGAGGACCATTATTCCCTAGAGGGACCCGCTTCAACCCTGGTCCAGATTGTTCAGGTGCCCTCTGCGTACTCTCAAAGACAGGTCTCTTCAGCCCATCACTACAACTTCGGATGTCACTGACTGGTGATAAGACCACTGCATTTGTAGCCGATGCAACTTTCTTCTGCAATAGTTGGACCCGTTCAAGGTCCCTTTTCAGCTTCAGCTCCAAATCCTTCCTTTCTGATTTTGACATCTTTGAAAGCGAGATAACTTGTGTAGGAACGCCAAACCGGTCATAACCATCCACATTAAGACTAATACACTTCCTTTGTGGCTGACATGAATCCTCTGATAGAGTCATCTCTGTATCTACTCTGCCTGAGCTTCCAAATCCTTCTGACACCGCCATTGTCTCCATAGCATGTCGGTAATCATGAACAGATTTAGTAGAATTCCCTTTGCAGGAATTCCTTGATTTCCCCATCACGTGTGTCAAGGTGTTCTGAAGGCAACTTTTTGATTCCTTCTGTCCAGCGTACACTGCAGGAGCAGTTGGTCCCATATTAATGACTTCCAATGTCATAAATCTTGAGACTTATCCTTTATCTAACAATGCTCAAAACACTGATTTCATAAATCTGGCATTCCCTAGCAATTTGAAGCCTGCCCTTTATACAACATCATAGCCAAATTTTTCACACATCCCTCACCTCCCCCTCCTAAAGAAAAAAATTAAAAATAAAATTGATGAAATTTTTGTATGCTTACCCTGCAATCTGCAATTCAACTATGCAATTCAGTTTGCCATGACAATCATCTACGCAGTATGAAAGGGTAGAAAATATGCAGGATTACCATTTCTACTCTGTTGAAATCAAGTTGTATCTTTGTGAAAATTAGGAACTAACTTGAACCTATGAGGAATCTTGAGGATCAGATTGGACATAGCATCCTATAGACCACAATAAGATAACTATTGTCATCAATATGACATTTATAATTGAAAAAAGGTAATCTAATCCCTGTTACTGAGGATTTTAACATTACATAGAATAATTACATTACCGCCACTTTTTCCATGCCCTCATTCCTAAAAATCAAGTGATTCTATCCCAAGCTTTAGGTCCAATTATGAACTCAGGTAAATAAATAATCTCAACACAATCCTTTAATTTGAACTACTTTTTTCAACAAATTATTTTTCAACACTCATTTTTCAAAACGTTGGCAAATGGCAATGGATCAAAATTCATGCCAATCCAACATCTACTTCAAAGCTATGAAGAATTGAAGACTTCCATCGTGCTATTCCTATGTTAGAGAACTCAGAAGATTACATTCCCTTGCAACTGTATTATTCAGTCTGGTAATTATTTGATCCTAGCAAACAACAACAAAGCCTAAATCTGCAGCTCGGGGTTGTTAGTCGATGATGTCCTTTACCAGTATGAGTCGTCTTCCCAGCTAAACTCCATTTCAGAAAGATACTATTACCCTTTCTCAAGAAAACCAAAAAAACCGCATCTTCTCTCCTTACATTCACTCTCCCACTCTCTCAGATGCACTATTAAAATCTCACGAGCACCCCCTTCGAGTGCCGCACTTCGCTGGAAACACAAGCTGCCACAATCATCACCCAATTCTCAAGACTAACCTGAAACCACCATGCAGAACTAGAATACCCATAATCAAAATCGAAACAGCAAATGAGCACAATATTCTTCAATAAAAATCAAGGCAATGATTAATTCACAAATTTGTACCCATCAGAAGATTCATTGTGAAAAATTTGCTGCGCTTTGTCCGTAAAAGTAGTTATATTGTCGCAATTTGAGCATGACTAAACGAATAAAGCAACAATAAAATCTTAATACGATTTTGCTAATCAACAAACGAGTGAGAGAGAGATGCAGCTACCCCTGGTCAAATCAACAGGAAAATCGAATTCATCAGCTTCTTTGTACCCAAAAAATCAAATTTTATTGCATGAAAACCCTAACTTTTCTTGGCTTCCCCAATTTAACCCAGATTATAGTTTTGGATCGTAAAACAGCCCGAACTCCAAAAACCCCAAAATGGATCTGCTCGTCTTACAAACCGGAAGATTCTCCTCCGTTTTACGGGAGAATCTCCGACGGAGCAACGTGCTGAACAGTTGAGTTTCGACTTCTGCTGCCCGATAACTCGAGAGTTTGACGACGAAAGGAAGAGGGACACTGAGAGAGAGAGAGAGAGAGAGAGAGAGTGAGTGAGTGAGAGGATACAGAGGCCGCGTCGTCGTGCTGGGCAGAGAGACACAGGAAGTTGAGGATCAAGAGTCCTCGCAAGGACGAGGAGGAGACCAGAGGAGAGGGAGGGAGAAAAAGGCGTGTGATTTACAAGACGGGAAGNTAATAAATATCAAAATATGTGGTAAAGATTTAAAATTCATAAACTTATCAACATTAAGTGCAGGCATTGCAGCAGGGCATCTGGCAGGATGTTAGAGCAAAGGTTTTAATACATGAGACAGTGTTTAGATTTGGAGACTAAAGTTTTGACTAAGTGACACTTATGGCTTAAAATTTTACACAAACTATTTTTTTTTCGTAAATATATATTAAAAAACAAGGGAGACCAAATGAATTGGCTGTGTAATGAGTTCTATTTTCTTATTTTACTCCATTTTTGGAGACAAATCTTTTTTGGGTGATAACTACCCTCCAATTTTACTCATCTTTCCCGATCATTGAAAAATCAGTCGAAGATAAAATAAAATAAAATAAAAAGAAACCATTGATACAACTCTTACAAGGAATGATTTATCAAAAGAATTTGACGATTTCAAACAAATACAGAATGAGAAGAAACACATTAAGCAAAGGATGCATGGCAGTGTACTTCGGTCCATGAAACCAGAGGCATGTGAACAGACAGCCAAATTGATCAACGACAATCAGTTTAAAATCTGCCAATTAAACTCGTTTTTCACAAACTGCAGACCCTTCACAGGGACGGGATCGAGGCGGAGCTAGCATGAGCGGAACCAAGCAAATCATCGCAAAGACTCGCCCCTTCTCGGTTCTTGTTCTCAGCCACTGGACTGCTACCAGAGCTGCTGTTTGGCAGCGAAACAAAAGCTGCCTTTTGTAGGACACCAGTAGGGGAGGATCCAAGATAAGGGCCGCCATCCCACCCTACGTTCATGAGATTCAGCGCAGATGTGCCCTTGTAAGCTCCTCCAGCACCACTGCCATTGTTGAGGACCTCGGCCAAAGGGCCCCCCATTGAATTCCCCCAAGAAATTGGGACCCAGTTGCTCTGCTTTATGCCTGCTTCATTTAGGACACTACCGACCCCCAAACCCATCTGTGTCGGGTCAAGTTCACATGACAACCTTAACGGCATCATGGCTATTTTCCCTCGGTGGGGAGAGGGTGATGACGACGAGAAGTCCGACGACATGGGGATTGACATCGAGAGTTGGGTCCAGTCTGACTTCAGCTCTTCAGGCCAGGCACGGCTCGACTGGTCCTTCGGCCACTCGTCGATGAAGTGTCTAAGCGTGTGCTCGTCTTGAGTTTGCTGGTCGTTGAAGTCAAGGAAAAGATTGTAGTTTTTGCAGTTCAGATACGAGCTCTTCTGCGATGGGTCGAGGAGAGAATCCGTCGTGACAAGTCCAAAATCTTGATGTAACGATTCTACATACGGGATGTCTTGTTTCAGGATGGAGAAAGGTGAATCTTCCGATTTCAGATTAACAGTCGGATGCATCACTGCAGTGAGGCCCTGCGAGTCTTGGAGTCTGTTCACAAACAACAATTTGGCTTAGCAACGCCATAAACATCTTACATAATATAAGAAAAGACTGTATATAGTACATCTAATAGTAATTTTTGAACCTGTGTATATCAGGAGCTTTATGCTAATCAGTGTGGTTTCTTTTTAGTTATATTGCCACCAAAATGATATAAAGAAATGAAATTATGAATCCAATTTGATGTGAGAAATTTACCATAGGGAAGGAATCTCAAGCCTCATTTCCTAAGACTAGTCATTTTCAGCGAAGTAAAGATGAAATAATGGGGGGGGGGGGGCCTACTTGAATTGTGAAAGTAAAGGAACAAGAATATATGCATCCCAACTTAAGACCATCAATCATCAAAGGACCTTGTTATTCCTCACCGGATAGCAATTGGATCTGTAGGAGGATGATTGCAAGCAGCCAGCCGCATGCCTTTAGGTGGCGGTGGCGGTGGCTGCAGCTGCAGGTTAGCAAGGCTGTTCGATGAGCTGCAGCCAGCTGCAGCTGACGATGGCATGGAGGAAGTCGTTGGCACCGCCTTGGCATGGGTGGCCCCAGAGGCGGCTTGGCTAGTCTGGCATTCCACAGGCTTTCTTGAACGATGGCGGCCCCTGTTCATGTGCCTTTCGCAATACTTCTGATCGGGAACTGCATCTCTTGAGCAACGCCATTTCTTTCCATCCGTTCGACGACACCTCCCCGGTTCAGGATCCGTGTTGCCTGAGAACCCTAGATGGAAAGAGCCCCACCCATCTACATATTCATGGATAAAAATGGCAGGAATTAGAGATACAACAATAATAAAACCTTAATCCTCACAAAGTGGATCCACTATATATAAATCCGCCTTCATAAATTTAATCAATTTTGGGCAATATTCATGCTAAGGTAAAAATCTATAGCAGATAGAGAATGTACAAATTGCAGAAGTTTGGGAATTTATGTTACAAGGCAGTAAATCCTAATTTATCAAAAGAAAACATAACTTTAGACATTTATGAAGACACCCCGTTTTCATTTCTCCACATAATTAAATCGGAAAAATAAAGGATTGGGGTAGCTTAAAGCAAGCACAAACATTTTACGTTCGAGAGCCAAGGAAGAGTGTTTAAAGGGAAAGAACAAGCTTACATGAATGGGAAGGAAAAAAACCGGCAGAGTAGCCGGAAAACCCAGCTGGACTGAGGCATTTTCTGATGGGAACGAGCAAGCTAGCCGGTACGGCCACATTTGCGGCGAAGTATTTATAGATCAAAGCCTGGTGTTCTAACTCAGTCCATTGAGCCGGAGTGAATGGTCCTCTGATCCCTGTGAAAGAACCATTTGTGCTTCCAGAGCCATAACCTGAAAGAAGATTAACATTACAAATACTAAGATCAAACTAAAGAAAGTAGATGACAGCAAGACAGGGAGACCAGATTTTATGAAATATGCATATTGTAAAATATCTCACATGATATCAGTAAAGATAACTGACCAGCAAGAGGAGGGAAGAATTAATCTTTTTTTGTAAATAATTTGGGATGATGCTGAAGATATTTGATATTCATGGAGGTTGCCACCACATCAGGAGAATTTATAAATTTCCCAGAAAGGAAGAACAGATTATGAGATGGGAAAGACAAGAAAAAGCAATTCAAGAAATTTTCCTTCTACTAGTACCAATTACTCCTCCTAAGCCTGTTACCCATTTCGCTACAGCAGGTAGAGTACCAATTATTTACCAAAAATAAGGCAGAAAATAGCAGATTATGAGAAGGATGCAAAAAATAATTATTAAATCAACCCTAGATTGACAAGACAACGAACAAAATTTTCCTATTTAGATACCCCATGAAAAGACCCTCCATTCTGAACAGGGGGGGATGGGATTCACAATACCCACTACTCATCAAACAGAACATCCCCAAATTTTTTTTCTCCAGGTAATACCCACATTTGCAGAGTAAAACCCATCTCACAAACCGGAGAACAACGAAAACCCAAATGCAATATTGACCCGGAAATATTAAGAAAAAGATATACAGACAAATCTCACAGGGTTTTTCGGACAGACCTGCATTTCTGGGGTAAGCAGAGGGTGTGTAGTGGTAATAAGACAGAGCCATGTTTTGTGCACTTTTATCCTCTAATCCAGCATCTCTATAAGGGAAGCTGACTTCTGGTTTAGTCGAAGAAAAGCTCAGCATCTGTGAGCGACCGCCATTAAAGCCAATTGAATTAGATCTTAGAAGAGGAGTTCCCTGGTGTACCGATGTTGTCGTTGAGAGAACGAAATCATCAGCAGCTCTTCCCACTTTCGACGCCCTGCAGTCTTCTTCAACAGGGATAGATCTCTCTTGCTTGACGAGGCCAGATCCATTGATCTTTGCTTTAGCCTCCTGCTCAGAGGCGCCGATATTTTGACCCACCAACCCCTCTATGCCGACCAACCCAAAATCCATTTTCGAGGGAGAAGCACTCCGAGCAGCTTCCTTGAGAAAGCAGAGGTTGAGTTCATGAGGAGGAAGAAAGACGAGTGTTTACCAGGAGGAGGACAGCGAGTGAAAGCAGACGGTGGTGAATGAGAGAGAAATGTAGGCACATCTTATGGGTTGAGGGTGCTCTTGTGGGATTCAAGGAGAGATCTTTGAGGACAGAAAATAATTGCAGAAAGAGGAGGCCTAGAGTTGAAACCGACCGGAAAGACAATGTAGTAGAAAGCAGCTCATCTTATTTATCACCCATGAATGAGAAATTGTAGGTGCGCGAGTTATGCCTGTCAGGGATGTTAGCTTATCATCATTTAGATGACATCTTGACTAATTTCACCTCCCATTTATTTATAATTAATTCACCTGTTTAAAATGTAAATAAATAAATT
>JAODPA010109557.1:0-19784 GCA_025585075.1 Nepenthes mirabilis
ATATTATTATAATGCTTAAAATTAGTTAACCGGTGTAATTGAACCGGTTAACTCGTTAACCCATCGAATCAATTTGGCTATGGCTTCAATTTTTCCTGAATTGGCTCGACTGGTTCAAATCAAAACAAGAGTTCACAGTTCGATTGCTCAAACACCTCTAAAAGCAAGTTGATTTCAAGGAAGGGATGCAGTGGCTACAGATATGGAATGATGCTAAAGCAAGACCCATGACAATAAAAAGTAACTACGATCGAGACTTGAGTTACCTTGGAGTCAGTCAGGACGGTGTTGCTGATATTTGATGGTGTCTTCACGGACTGAGCCAAGTCACTATTAAGGATTCCTGAGGAGCTGTGAAGCAAATATTGGCCCCGAGGCGGCCAATCAACGGAATATGTAAAGATGGCGACGATCTTTCACTGTCTAAAACATGGTATTCAAAATGGCAGGATGCTTTGGTAACACTGAGAGAACAAGGATGCATTTCTGATCATTGAATTCAACAAAGGATGTGTGCCGTGACAGGAAGCTTCCCATACTGCAAGCTTGGAAGAGAGTCAGATGTGCTCAGCTTTATCCATATTTTGTCGTAAGACTGTTTTTGTAGTTTAAGCTTATAATTTTGGAGAAAACATATCGTCGGTGGGTGGTTAGTTGATCTTTGCCCTTCGTTTTATGATTTGTTTTTCGATGTAGCTTTCATGTTTGTATAGATGAAAATTGTCTGATATATATCAGTATTTGTCCATTTGATACAGTGACAAAATCACAATATATTACTATATCGGATACACATGACATTTGGCCGATATATTGACTAACATTTTACTAGTTAGTTTATGATTAACAAATTTTTTTAAAAAATATATTCAATCCTGATATCTATGGTTTGATATGTTTAATACAATATAATTGTGATCGATACCAATTCGAAAACTGATATCGATATGTTCATTCAATGTCAACTATATGAAGCATTGTTTCCTTGAGCACACCCGAACACCAGTTCAATCTCCTTAGTCATAAATTCCAATACAATTTTAATCATAACTACATCAAAAGAGAGAGGCTTTTGCAAGTTATCTATTTACCTCTCAATAAAGATGTTCTAATCCTTTCTTCCAGAAGAAAACAGAACTACTTCCAGAGTTTTCACTATGGAATAAAAACACTGAATTTGAAAGGTGAATTCAGTTATTGCATCCGTAACCCATGAAGGTAATGGAACCGGGTACTCTGCTGTTACCAACTAAGAGCTTAACCTTTTCAATAGAGGAGGAAAAGGAACTAACCAACAATGATCCAAGGAAAATCATCAAGTTTATTTAAATTGTCCTAAGATAGAAATTCAGAAAACATAATAGAAGTCTGCAGTCTCTGTTCCCAGCAAAAAGGATTAGACCCACCATTGGCAAAGCTTGACAATTTCAAGGATCTAATACCATCACTGCACTGTGAGCTGTTATAATCCTTCTGACGAGGAGATTTCCATGCCCGCCCAACAATTAATATTAGAAATTAGATAGATGAATAATGGATATCAACTAGCCATTTCATTTAAGTTATTTGATATAATTTCTACATTTATCTATCTAATTTCTAATCTTAATTATTGGGTGGATATGAGAGTCTCCCCATTGGCAAGACCACAACAATACCATTGCATTATCTAGCTCCAGTAAGGAGTAATAATTGTCTTTCCATCCAAGTCTTTTGCCTCATAATTCATGCCACTAGTTGTAGAAATGCACTTAGATCTTATCAAGTGTGAGGGAAGAGGAAAACCCAGGAAATTCTATTTCAGCTACATTTACTTAGGCATCCAGAGAGTTTCTCACATTCTCTTCCAGTTCACTCTTTCCTAGGAAAACAGAGTTACTTCCACAGTTCTCTATCGAATGAAAACGTAGATAAGAAAGTTCAGTGCTTACATCCCATGAAGGTAATGGATTTGGATGCCACCTTATGCAGGCATCTCAAGTTATTTTTTTTGTTTGTTTTGTTGGGGGTGGGGAGGAACTTACAGTGTGTGAAATTTGTCTTAAGATAGAAAATTCAGACATTCCTCCCACAAACATAACAGAAGTGTGCACTCTCTCTTCGAAACTAAAAAAGAACTAGACGCAATCAGTTAAACACGGCAATTTCTCAATGCACGAACTGCAAGTATCTAAATACCATCTTTGCACTATCTAATTCTCTTTCAATTGAAGTGTTTTGGATCATCATTCATGGCCACTTAGATCTATATTAGTAAGTGGGTGGGGAGAGGAAAACTTAGGAAGTACTGTTTCAGCTACATTTACTTGTGCATTCAAAGAGGTTCTCACCTTTTCTGTCCCTGCTCACTTTTCCCTAAGTTAGCTGAATTATGAAGCAACCTAAAGCCGAGCAATACATCACTCAAATTAGAGCTACAAGATCAAGTTGAGAATATTTACACAGCAATTCACAACAGAAAATCAACATTGACATCTCAGATTTATCAGCAGCTCATCTCATATAACAGAGATTTACGCTCTTAAGGATCTGATTTTCAACCTAAAAACAAATTCTATCTTCATACATAACAAGAAAACCTCAATTCATATACAGCAAAGAAACCATCACTAGACGTTCCAAATTCTTCAGCTATTCAGAAGCATCAGTGGGAAAAGAACAATCGAAAAACAACGCACCTAATTCTTCCCCCTTTTTTTTGTAAACGATGCATAACTGAAGATTATCATTGCTTGCTGTCATAATCGACGATCTCGTTGTCGGTGACGGAACGCGAGTGCTGAACAATCGAGCGACCAATCGAATTGATCCAATCTTCCTTATCCTTCTCGGAATCGGCAATAAAGTACATGGTCTCGGTGCGGGTGGATAACTCGAAGGCGTACTGGCGGTTGAGGGCGTCCTCGGCGCCCTTAACAGTCAGGCATGTGGAAACGGGGATGACCCCCCGGGGGCGGGAGGCACGGGTGACGGTGGACTCCTTGAACCAGAAAAGCTTACCTTGCTTGAGGACAAACCAGCGGCGGCGCCAGGTCTTGATGTACTCACCTTGCTTGGTGAGCCAGCCAGCTCGCTCCGGACTCAACCAGTACTCCACGCCGCCATAGTCGGCGTTGTTGTTGTCCGCTTGACCGAGCACGGCGCGCAAGAGGCTTTCCATCGCTGGAAGAGACGTTGAGGGAAGAGTACTCGCTTGTCTTTCTCTTAGGCTATCTCTGTTGGATGTAGATGCCGTACTACATGCTTTTATCGTCCCTTGCTAATGAAAGAGGAAAAAACCTACGACTATGATCAACCACCATTCAAACATGCCTTGCAAGGTCTTAGATCCAAGCGTAAGAGTAAAAAGAATATTTTTATCTCATAACTAAATAAAAAATAAATAAATATAATTTAATTATTTTTGATGGGGACACCAATAGTAGGCTGATCCAAAAGGAGCAAGTGGCCCAAAAGCAACAGCGATTTATTTGGGTCAGGGACGGTTAATACTTTCATTGACCGGATAAATAGCGAATAGGCCGATCGCAACCCAGATTGAACGTGGCTCATGTCTAAATCAACCTACATGCATTTTCCCAAGTCTCAATGATCATATGCCCATATTCTCTCCACCTCTAAGAAAGACAATCTCTATTGTAATAGCAACCTCCCAGAATTAGAGTGCATTTCGGAAAGAAGATACATGAATCGACATGCAATTCACAGAGAAAATTATAACGGTTACCATGCGTAGAAGGTACCTTCTTGACCGTTGCAGTAAAAAATGGCGCTCGCATCCGAATAGGAATGGCAATGATCCCAATAGAAGGAGGGCATCCCGCTTTACTACACAAAGAAGGCAGCGGAGGACCATGGCTATAAAAGGCAATGGAGATTCACTCCACAGGCATGCTCTCTTTTACTTACTAAATGCCCTCTAGCAAACTAAATTTTACGGAAGCTCTCTACACTCCCAAGCTTTCCGGCGCTCGCTCCTCTTCTCTTTGCTGCTAGCCCCTTGCGGGCCGAGTATTGGTAGAAATTACTTCTCATAAGCTTCAATAATCCAAGCCACTATCTCCACGAGTGCACCTCCTACCTACGTTCCCAAACACATTCTAAGCATTCATCTTTGCATTCACTACATTTCACCTTCTTATTCTCAAAAGGCTCTATATTGATTCGAGCGTTGGAGTGTTTTCGATGGAACTAAATCTTATTGTCACCTGATCTCTTATTTTAAGTTGTGGTGCTTAGGATCCTAAACTCGGCAGATGGAGATTGAAATTCGACGGATAGCTCGGCCGAAATTCGTTCGAAGTTTAGATCCAAGGTGCATTATTGACACTGTCTGTAGGAACACTGACTAAAAGCCGATCAACTACATATTTCAAGCAAACATCATCCAGCAAAATGGTTAATATCAAGGCTCAAACTAACGTTCCCACTAGAGAGGCTGCCTCCCCCAACCACGACCACTCATTTGGTAGTCAGGTTAGAGGGCAGCTTGCCCTATTTTTCTTGAACTTGGTGGAGCAGATGAACAGGATGTCCCAAATGCTCCAAAAGCTCTGCATTCACCAGGGCAAGAAGAAGCAGCGGGCTCTACTCTCCCCAACTCCCATTTCGGCCTCTAGGTGAAGAGGCTAGAGGAAGAAGAAGCCAACCAAGAGGGTTTTGAGGCCGGGTACCTCTCACGTTTCGGCGGCCTCTAATGCCCAAGGTCGTTCAAGGCTTGAGGGCCACTTGGAGCGTGGGACTCCAGATGAGAGCCCCTAAAGAAGAAATTCCCAATATTTTCGGGACGAGCAAAGGCCTTAAATGCAGGAGAGAGCCTCCCGGATCGACCGATCCACAAGAGGTAGCAACTGGCCGACAACGCATTGCACCACATCGTAGAAAGAATGGAATTAAAGACTTACCTCAACTCCAAAAGATTTGAAAACTTCTCCAAAGTAGAGGAAAATATGAGGATCGAGTTCTTAGGACTTAGTCTTTTGTGGCCTTAATAGGAAAATCGACTGAGATAGATAGATGGTCGATTAAGAAATGCTAACCAACCGGTCAAGAATTATTAACCGGCCAAATATAGATGTTGACCAGATTTCATCGTTGACTAGATTGATTAGTTAACTAGAATAGATGGTTGCCTATATTAGAAAAAAGACCGATTAATAGAAGATATACGACTAGACTAGATTGCAGACCGCAGTAGATTGATGACAAGAATGAAAAGTTGATCGTATTTGGCATGTAGTTGACTAGCTTTAATGACAAAATGACCAAAGAAGTAGACGACAAGTTAAGAATTATTGACTGGCCACGATAAGTTGACTGACTAAGAAAAGTTGACCGGAACTAGAATAGTTGACCAATTAACCAGAATAACCATAAAACCATGGTTTGTAGACAGACAGTAACAACCAAAGTCGTTAGAGACCAAGGTTGTTTGGAAATGAGACCGAAAACTCATAGAGACCGAGGACTTAGAGAATGAGAGCGAGAGTTCAAAAGACGTTTAGCTAACTCCCGCCTACTCCATTGACCTTCTAGAAAGAAAAAATAGAGTGAAAAAAGAAGTACTAAATAGGTGACCTATCCCCACCTATTCCCACCAAACCCATTGCCTATAATACTAGACTTGAAAATTAGGAATGGAGTGGAAAAAACTTGAGAGAAGCACGAAGTAAAAGAAGAAGACGAAGGAGAGGAGAAGAGTCTTAGGCCAGATTTGAGTAAGAGACTCGTGGGTTAGGCAAGTGTACCCTATGCTTATCTTTGTTGTTGTTAATTCTTATGCAAATCCTTCGAGTATTATTGTTCTAATGCCTTTTTTGCTACATTTCTACGTATTGCATTTCATGGCAATTTTTTTCTCGTGTTTTTTGAAGGAATTTCATATTCAGTATATATGTTATGTTTTACATGTGGAATTTTGTCTCACGATTCATGCTTGAAAACTGTTAAAATCCCTTCTGTTTAAGCCGTGGTGCACAGACAAATTATCTACATGTTTAATTATTGTCAACCCATATCAGTTTGCTTATTTCATCCGTTTGCATGTTTGTTTACCGTTTATAAAAGTAAGATATGCTCTTTAAGAACTTCGATCATTTGAAGCCCAAGATTTGAAAAAACTGGATTTTGATATTTGACGGTCGAGTAGTTGTAGGCCTAAAATATAACTGTTTGCTATCTATAATGGTTGAGTAGTTGTAGGCCTAAAATGTAGCTATTTTTGATCCATGATGGCCGAGTAGCTACAGGCCTAAAGTGTAGCCATTCCTGATCCATAATGACTGAGTAGCAGTAGGCTTAAAATATAGCCGGTTTTGAAGAAGGAAAATTAGTTTTGGACTTAAGTTCAGTTTTGAAACTCATTCTCATAAATTTATCTTTGGCCCATGTTTTATATTTCTGTATGCATAATGCTCTCACTCCGTCCCTTTTTATTTCATTTCGAAGCTATAATAATTATACATGTCTTTGCTTATTTGTACTTTACTGAGCATTTTATTCGCTTCTTACTATTTTCTTACCTTTGATGCACAAGAATTTATACATGATGAGAAAAAGTACAGCTAAATGGACTAGCTAGGTAGGAAGACCGATCTAGATTCATGTGACAATTTTTTGGCCGACTCGATGTATTTTTGGTCATTTTGGGGACTTGTGTACTAATTTTGCTGTATCAATGGATAATTATGTACTTCCCCTGAATTTTATAGATTGAGTGATTTTAGTTCCTATTGGCATCTCATGCGTTAAAGGCTCCATCCTATAACCGACTGACCTAGATAAGGCCGGCCGAGAATCTCCGGCGGCCAAGTTGTGGCCGACTTGAGAAGTCCGGACGTTTGGATCCTGTGCACGATATTATGTTTAAATTATGTATCATTATTCATATTTGTCCCATTACTCATTGCCTTGTGTTATTGATGGATGAATAGGATAACCCAATAGAGCTCCGATCCGTAACACTTAGTACGGACATTGATGGAGGTCATAAGTGAATTATGGCCCATTTTGTCAAAGGTGATATTAGAGAAAGTAATGTCTTAAGTTTGATCTGAATTTATGTGGAAGTTTAGGAAATATTAAGGTTGATCAAATTATAAAATGAAGGCATAGGACAACTAAATTAGACGAGTTGGACTTAGTAATCCTAGTAAATTGGGCTAAGTAGGACTAGGACGTTGCATTAGGAAGCATCATGTCCTAGTTACTGCTTAGGCCGAATTATAATCTAACCGAGTTGTTTTTATTTCAGAAGTTGAAGTGCTAGCTAAAAGAATGAAAAATGGAAGACGAAGGGCTATTGGTAATTTTCAGGATCGGGTGGCGGAGTACTTGAACCTATTAGGAAGGATGACTAAGGTTATGGAGGCTATGGGGCAACAAAATTTGGCTCCAGCTCCCATTAATCAGGAAACATCGGCGTATGATCGTTTCACCATTGAGCGCATTCCAAAATTCTCTGGAGAACTGAATTCAGTGAAAGCAGACATGTGGATCCAGTGGCTTAAAAAAGTATTTGCTGTTATTAGATGTCCGGTCAAAGATAGAGTTTTGTTTGGTACTCATAAGTTAGCGGGAGAGGTTCATCATTAGTGGGAAATGTAAAACGAGTGTTTGAGGTGCCGGAGGATGAAATCACTTGGGAAATATTTGAGGCAGTCTTTTTGAAAAAATATTTTCCTACCAGTCTTCATGGGCAGAAGGAGGTTGAGTTTTTATGGTTAAGACAGGGCAATCGTATGATTGTTGAGTACGATGTCAAATTTACGGAGTTATCCCATTATACTCTGTATATGTTGGAGGATGAAAAAAGAAAGGCAAGAAGGTTTTCTTAGGGCTTGAGGGATGATATTAGGAGGCACTTGTCGACGTTGAAGCTGCTGACTTATGGGAAAGTAATGGATATAGTTATAATTTATGAGAAGGAATTTAAGAAGGATGAGTTTTTCAGGAAGAGAATATGATCGGAGTAGTTTTGGTGTCAGCTCTAGTATGGGATCAGGGAGGCCACCAGAGAAAGCAAAGCAGCCAGAGTCAAGGAAGGAGTCCGGCCAACCAGTGCCGACCTCAAAAGTGTTGACCAACCTACGTCCTCACTGCGAAAAGCTGCATGAGGGCAATCCTTGTTTTAAGAAGATAGGAGTTTGTTACAATTGTGGTCAGGTGAGGCACATGATTAGGGACTGCCCTCATTGGAAGAGAACCCCAGTGTCCAAACCAATTGTCCCGACCAAGGTGTTTGTAGTCTAGGCTGAAGTCTCAACAGACGTGGTGGAAGATATTCTCTCTATTTGTGGCATCTCCTGCTATATGCTTTTTGATTCTAAATCTACCGATTCATTTGTTTCGCTTAAATTTGCATATTATTTTGCATCGCCCCCTAAGATTCTTGATTATTCTTGATTGTCTCTACTCCCATGGGGTCATCTATGGTATTAAATGTTATGTACCCAGGGTGTGTTATCAAGGTTAATGGGTCTCAGTTGCTAACAAACTTAGTCTTGCTAGAGATGTGTAATTTTGATGTAATCTTAGGCATGGATTGGTTAGCAAAATATCACGCAAAAATTAATTATTTTCAGAAGAGAGTGGACGTTGTCATTCCTGGACATGAGCCTTTCTATATTGAGGGAGTTTGGTGAAAAAAGGCATCCTGTTTCATTTCAGCTATTCATGCCAGACATTTGATGAGGAGTGGATGCCAGGCCTACTTGGCTTATGCTAGTGTGACTAAGGATCATGAAATATTAGTTAAGGAGTTTCCTGTAATGTGTGAGTTTGAGGATATATTTTCTGAGGAATTATTTGGATTGCCATCATCCTGGGAGATAGAGTTTGAAATTGAGATGATGCCAGGATCAGCACGAGTATCCAAGATGTCCTATAGAATGGCGCCAGTAGAATTGAATGAGTTGAAATAGCAATTGCAGGAATTGCTGGATAATGACTTTATCCGACCAAGTGTGTCCTCATGGGGTGCATTGGTCTTGTTTATGAAGAAGAAAGACAAAACTTTGAGGGTATGTGTAGACTATCGGGAGTTGAATAAGATCACAATTAAAAATAAATATCCCTTACCAAGGATTGATGACCTTTTTGATCAGTTGCAGGGAGCCTGCGTGTTTTTAAAGGTTGACCTTCGATCCAGATATCATCAGCTCTGGATTAAATAAGAGGACGAGATATGGCCACTATGAGTTTATAGTAATGCAGTTTAGATTAACAAATACTCGTGCCGCTTTTATTGACTTAATGAACCGACTCTTTCGGCCTTTTTAGATAAAATTGTGGTAGTCTTTATTGATAATATTCTTATTTATTCAAAGAATCACGAAAAGCACGAGGTGCATTTAAGGACCGTGCTCTAAAACCTTCGGAAGCATCAATTATTTGTAAAATTGAATAAATGTGAATTTTGGTTGGAAGAAGTGGGATTCTTAAGTCATATTATTTCTAAGGGTGAAATTCTCATTGACCCAAAAAAGATTGAGGCTGTAGTGAATTGGTGCTGATCGAAGTCAGTGACTGAGGTCCAGAGTTTTCTGGGCATGGCCGGATCTTATCGTAGATTCGTAAAGAATTTTTTCTGCATTATTATGCCGCTCACCCTGTTGATAAAAAAGGCTAAGTTAGAATGGATCAAGGAATGTGAGCGAAGTTTTCAGGAGTTAAATGACCAGTTAACCTCTGCACCAATCTTAATTATTCTAGACGGATTAGGTGGTCTAGTGGTTTATTATTTCGCCTCTAAAACCGGACTAGGTTGTGTTTTAATGTAGTATGGAAAGATGGTTGCTTACGAATCCCAATAGTTGAAGGTTTATGAAAGGAATTATCCAACCTATGATTTAGAACTATCTGCAATGGTATTTGTATTAAAAATTTAGAGACATTATTTATACGGTAAGAAATTCCTTATATATTCTGATCACAAGAGTTTAAAATATTTATTTTCACAGAAGAAGTTAAACATGAAGCAGAGGAGGTGGATTAAATTCCTAAAAGATTATGATTGTAAAATTCAATACCAACCAGAAAAAGTTAATGTGGTGGCTGATACTTTAAGTCGCCGACCTAGCCTTGTGGCAAGACTTCAGATTAAGGAGATGGAGATGTTAGATTGCATAAAACATTACGATATCCAATGGTACGTCAAAGGCAACCGAATATTGCTATCCTAACTTAAAGTGCAGTCGGAAGTGTTGCAAAGAAACAAAGAGGGGCAAGTGAATGATCCTTTCTTGATGGAGATTGCTGGAGACTTGAAAAAGGACTCCAGAGTTGATTTTAATATTTGGACTGATGGGATCCTAAGATTTAAGGATCGGTTATGTGTACTTGGAGATAAGGAGTTTAAGAAAGAGATTATGAAGGAAGTCCACCGAACCAGGTATACGTTTCACCCTGAAATTAATAAAATGTATCAAGATTTAAGAAAAATATTTTAGTGGAGAAATATGATAAAAGAAATTGAGGCTTTTGTGAATAAATACCTTATCTGTCAACAATTGAAAGCCAAGTGAAGGAAACTAGTTGGACTGTTGCAACTGATGCTTGTCCCAAGTTGAAAATGGGAGGATATTGTGATGGATTTTGTATCTGGTTTGCCTAGAACCCCAAAGAACCATGATGCTATATGGGTTATTATTGACCGATTGACTAAATTGGCTAATTTTCTGGTGATCTGGATGACCTACTCTAGGGATCAATTGGCTTGACTGTATATTAATGAGATTGTTAGGTTTCATAGTGTGCCAGCCTCGATTGTATCTAATCGAGATCCAAGATTTGTCACAAAATTTTGGAAATGCTTGCATAGAGAATTTGGGATAGGATTGAAGTGTAGCATGGCTTATCATCTCCAAATGGATGGCCAATCAGAACACACCATTCAAATATTAGAAGATATGTTAAGAGCCTTGGTGTTAGAGATGAAAAACAGTTGGGATTATCATTTGACCCTGACGAAATTTGCTTATAATAACAGTTACCAGACAAGTATTTGGATGGTGCCATTTAAAACTCTATATGGAAGAAAATATTGATCACCTATTCATTGGGAAGAAATAGGAGATAGATGATTGCTTGGTCCAGAAATTATTGAGGAGAGGACAGAAAAAAATTAAGTTGATTCACGAGAACTTGAAAGTAGCTCAAAGTAGGCAAAAGAGTTACGTAGACAAGAGGAGATCAGTACTGAAATTTGAAATCGATTACTTTGCATTCCTAAAGGTATCACCATCTAAAGAAACGACCCGATTTGCAGTTAAATGAAAGTTAAAACCGAGATTAATAGGACCCTTTGAAATTTTAGAAAAAGTTGGTGAAGTGGCTTACCAGTTAGCCTTGCCCCCAAATTTGGCCGATTTTGAATCTCTGACTATTGGTGAAAATTTATCTTATATTGAGAAACAGTGCAGATTTTAGACCGAAGGGATCAGGTATTGCGCACAAAGACTATCCCTTTAATGAAGGTTTTATGGATGAATCACTCTACTAAGGAAGCTACTTGGGAACATGAAGCAGAGATCGAGAGCAAGTATCCCCAATTATTTCCATGAGGTATATATATATATATATATAGCATTGTTAAATTTTGAGGACGAAATCTTATACGTCGGGGAGGATTGTAAGAATCGAGTTCCTAGGACTTAGTCTTTCGCGGCCTTAATAGGAAAATCGGCCGAGATAGATAGACGGCCAATTGGGAAATGCTAACCGACTAGTCAATAATTGTTGAATAGCTAGATATAGATGTTGTCCAGATTTCATCGTTGAATGGATTGATTAATTGACCGGAATAGATGGCTGCTTGTATTAGAAAGAAGACTAATTAAGATAAGATATACGACCGGACTAGATTGTAGGCCGGAGTAGATTGATGGCAAGAATGAAAAGTTAACCAGATTTGGCGTATAGTTGACCGACTTTAATGGCAAAACGACTAAAAAAGTAGACGGTCGGTTAAGAATTGTTGATCGACCACAATAAGTTGATCGGCTAAGAAAAGTTGACAGAAACTAGAATAGTTGACCAGCTAACCAGAATAACCATAAAACCACGGTCTGTATATGGACAGTAACAACCAGAGTCGTTAGAGACTGAGGTTGTTTGGGAATGAGATTGAAGAATCATAGAGACCGAGGACTTAGAGAATGAGAGTGAGAGTTAGAAAGTCATTTAATCAACTCACACCTACTCCGTTGACCTTCTAGAAAGGAAAAATGGAGTGAACAAAGAAATACCATTTAGGTGACCTATCTCCACCTACTCCTACCAACCCCTATTTCCTATAAATACTGGACTTGGAAGTTAGGAAACGAGTCAAAAAAACTTGAGAGAAGCACGAAGGAGAAGAAGGAGATGAATGAGTGGAGAAGAGTCTTAGGCCAAATTTGAGTAAGGGATTCGTGGGTCAGGCAAGTGTACCCTATGCTTATCTTTGCTATTGTTAATTCTTGCTCAAATCCTTTGGGTATTATTGTTTTAATGCCTTTTTTGCTACGTTTCTACGTACTGTAGGTCATGATGATTTCTTTCTCGTGTTTTTTTAAGGAATTTCATGTTCAATATATATGTTATGTTTTACATGTGAAATTTTATCTCACGGTTTATGCTTGAAAACTGTTAAAATCCCTCCTGTTTAAGTCGTGGTGTATGGACAAGTTATCTGTATGTTTAATTACTATCAACCCATATTAATTTGCTTATCTCATTGATTTGCATGTTTGTTTACCGTTTATAAAAGTAAGATATGCTCTTTAATAATTTTGGTAATTTGAAGCCCAAGATTTGAGAAAATTAGATTTTAATATTTAACGGCCGAGTAGTTATAGATCTAAAATTTAGCCATTTTCAATTTACGATAATCGAGTAGTTGCAGGCCTAAAATGTAACCATTTCTGATATTTGATAGCCGAGTAGTTACAGGTCTAAAATATAGCCGCTTTCGATCCATAATGGCCGAGTAGTTGCAGGCATAAAATATAGCTGGTTTTGAATAAAGAAAATTAGTTTTGGACTTAAGTCCGGTTTGGAAACTCGTTCTTATGAATTTATCTTTGGCCCATGTCTGATATTTTTTGATGCATAATGCTCTCACTCCATCCTTTTTTATTTCATTTCAAAGTTATAATAATTATACATGTCGTTACTTATTTGTATCTTATTGAGTATTTTACTCACTCATTACTGTTTTCTTACCTTTAGATGAGTGAGAATTTATTCTTGACGAGAAAGACCAGAGCTTGACTGACTAGCTAGGCAGGAAGACCGATCTAAATTCATGTGGCAGTTTTTTAGCCAACTCGATGTATTTTTGGTCATTTGGGGGACTTGTGTGTTGATTCTGCTGTATCAATGGATAATTATGTGCTTCTAATGAATTTTATGATTTGAGTAATTTTGGTTCCTAGTGGCATCTCATGCGTTAAAGGCTCCTTCCTATAGTCGACTGACCTAGATAAGGTCGATCGAGAATCTCGGGCGACCAAGTTGTGGCCGACTTAAAATGCCCGGCTGTTTGGATCCTGTGCATGTTTTTATATTTAAATTATGTATGATTATTTATATTCGTTTCATTACTCATTGTCTTGTGTTAGGATGGATAAGTGGGATAACCCAATGGAGCTCCGGTCCGTCACACTTAGTACAAACATTGACGGAGGTCATAAGTGGATTATTGCCCATTCCGTCACAAAAAAGGTCAAAAAAATCTAAAATCGTTTATTCAAGGACGATGACGAGCACGTTGTCAATCTAGAATGATCTCCCTTCACCACTGAGATCCTAACTTGACCAATGCCGGGCAAGTTCAAGATGTCGACCCTGAATTCCTATGATGTGAGCACTGATTTCATGGACCAATTGGATCACTTCTACACCCATCTAAGCTTCCAGGGCTTGGAGGAGGTGGCAATGTGCCGGTATTTTCCACTCACCTTAAAGGGGGACGCCTAGATTCGGTTCCATTTGCTTCTTTCAAACTCAATCCGGAGTTTTTGGGATCTCATCGATCTCTTCTTGGACCAATACGCTTCCAATCGCCAAGAAGGGAAACAACAGTGATATCTCTCTCACATCTAGTAGAGAAAGAGCGAGAACCCAAGGAAGTTCCTGGAGCAGTTCCCGGCGGAAGCTAGAATAAGTCCCAAGCTCACCGAAGAGATGAAGCTTTGCAGCTTCATCTGAACGTTAGGGTCGGGTCACTTCTTCAAGCACCTGGCTCACAAAAATCCGTAGACTTTTTGGAAAGAAAAGATTATCACCAGAGTATACGTGGCCGCTAAAGAGGCCAACGAGGCAATGCATCCAGAGAGGACTGACCAGCATCGCTCTTTCCCAACCGAGGGAAAGAAGAAGAATGGCGGCGATGGCAATCCCCATTGAAAGCAACTCAGGATCGGAGCACTGGACTGGAAGAAGTACAAGCCCGTCAACTTGACTTCGCTAAATAACACACGGGCCAATGTTTTTATGCAAATCCATGGTGAAAAATTCATTAAGTGGCCAAATCTACTGAAGAACACTGAGAGAGAAGATCTAGCAAAATACTGCGATTTTTATCGATCTCCATAACACACCACGGAGGAATACAAAACACTCCAGTGGGAGACTGAGGAGCTGATTTGGAGGGGCCACCTCACTAGGATAGTGAGCAGATTTAGCATTTCCAAGGTCATCATGACTGACAACAGAATCCAATTTTTGGAGGAGCACTTCACTAGGTATTACACTAGTTTGGGCATCAAATTGGTTCACACTTCGGTAACATACCCCTAAGCAAACGGACAGGTAAAAGTCACCAATCAGACGCTAATGCATGGTCTAAAGACCAAGTTGGAGGACGCATGGGCTCCTGGGTTGATAAACTGCCCTCTGTGCTATCGTCATACAAAACAACTCCCAAGGAACCAACTGGCGAGACACTCTTCAACCTTTGTTATGGGATTGAGGCTATGATACCGATTGAGATTAGGCTCCCAAGTCTTAGAGTCAAAACCTTTGATCCATTTGGCAACTCTCAAAAGATCTAAGAACACCTAGATTTATTGGAGGAAGCCCACGACACGATTAGGAAGCGAACAGCCGCCTACCAATAACGAATCGCTCGTTATTATAATAAGAAAGTAAAAGTGCGACAATTCAAAGTTAAAGACTTGGTCTTGCGAAGCATAGAGGCCACGTGTAAAACAGCCAACCGGGACAAGCTTTCGTCGAATTGGGAAGGCACATTCCTTGCCTCAACTATTTAGCAGAATGGAACATATAAACTCTAAACCCAAAACGGCAAGTTGGACCATCGGATATGGAACACGGTCCACCTGAAACGCTACTTCTAATGAAGACCCAAGTAAGTCATCTGTGTGATCTGAAGTATACTTATAACATACATTGTGATTAATGAAAGATATTCTTTTTCATCTGCACATTGTTCTATGCTTTTCTTTTCTTTTTTTTTATTTCTATGTGAATACTTGCTTGCAAATTATACAAAATAGATGATCTAGACTGCCCCTAAGTTAAACGGATTTTCATTCGATCGCAATCAAACCTTAATCGTCCAACTGGCTCGTAAGCGATCGAATTAAATCTTGATCATCCAAGCGGGTCACAAGCAGTCGAATTAAACCTTAGTCATCCAAGCGACCCATAAGCGGTCAAACTAAATCTTGGTCATCTAAGCAGCTCGTAAGCGGTTGAATTAAATATTGGTTCCATTCCAAGTGGCCCATTCGCGGTCTAATACCAAACCTTAGGGTGTTTAAACGACACGCGTGATAACTTTTTCTAGTAGGAGATAGTGCAGTCAATCTACAACGGTTGACAAATCGGGGCAAAGTGTAAAAACAAACAGACGCTTTGACTGAAGGCTAGCCATGCAGAATTATAACATGGGCAGCACCACGCAATATGAAAGCTCAACTTGTTAAACAAAAGCACGCTTGAATATAAAAGTGGCTTGATACAACATCAAGACTCACCCTGATATTTCCTCGAGGACTTAGGTCCATCCGGAAGTACAACACACGTCTCCGAGTAGTCGAACTACGACGATTAATGTTATGAGACGACCGGCCATCCTGCACAAAGTACGAAAAGTCAGGCGGCGCAAAGAGAAACTACTAAAAAGAATGCTGGGTAAAATCAGGGAATTCAATATGTCAATGAAATCGGTGTTTCATTAATAATACTTCATTTATAAGTACAATGAAGCACAAAGAGTACAAAAAATCCCAACTAAGAGGCCGAGTTCCCAGGAGAACGCAGGAGAGGCCCCTGTGCACCCAGAGCAAAGTCAACCAGGTCCTCACGCTGCTGGGCACCATGATTTGTGGGGACGAGGACGCCAGTAGGAAAGTCAGGATCCACAACCTTAACAATTTGGCGACAGATCTTGACGCCTTCCCAAAGCCTAGCCCACAACGCCTGAGTGACCTCCTGAGAACACAGACATGTGGACAACTCGTTCTCAAGCATGACTATCCTAACCTGAAGCTCAACTGTGAGCCTTTCAGCCCGAGCTTCCCTCTCTTCTAGTCGTGCGGACTGTGCCCTAAGCTCAGATACTCTTAACTAGAGTGCAGCCTTCTCCTCCTGGAGCCGTCGAACTTTAGTGCTCTCCCGACTCAGCTACTCCTCTAACTGGAGGATCTCTTCCTCCTTGTCTTCAATCACTACCTCCCGCTGGTGCCGTTCTTTCACCACTAGGCTCATGATTTTCTATTGCTGCAAAAAAAAAAAAAAGAAGATTAGGCTACAACAGTGGAGAAAGACGAAAAGGGAGAAGCACAGTTTTGAAGAAATTACCTGGAAGACTTTGTGCTTCTTCCTTCCAAATAGGCCCTGTGACTCAGGGCCAGGTAGTGGGGACTCCTCTGGCGTGCCCATTGAGAGGAGTGGGGTAGCGGCCTCCTTGGCCCACACCACAGTGGCCTCATTGGCGAACCCCACAGGTAGGACGGTCGGAAAACTTGGCGAGGTGGCTCCTTGAGCCAGCTCTACAATAACGTCAGCCGCTTCAGTAAGTTCTTTGACATGCAGCTTAGCGATTGGCTCCTCCAATCCGGCGGCTCTAAGCGACAACTCCACTGGCGTGGCTTGCGTCGCCAAGTTGCCCAATAGTGATGGCTCAGCACTAGTGCCTCCAGTGGTGGCTCTCTCGATGGCTCCAAAGTCAGCCATAGAAGTCTCAATCCCTGAGCGCTCTCCAACTCCAGCAAGTCGCTCAACCATTCGGTAGTACGGCTTTGTAGAAGACGAGGAAGAAGGCTCAGCTAGCGCAGCTCTCTTCTTCCTAGGGCTGCTGGGGGGATTGCCGATTGTGAGAGCACTAGCCTTCCTTTTGAGCTACGAAGTCGCCGGTGGAGCCTTAAACTTTTGGATAGGTGAAGGGCGACCCCAACGAGCTCTCTTGGCCTCCACCCTAGACACTAGGTGATCCCTCTTGAACTCGGAGAGATGCCCCTCACCAACTGCAGTAGAGGCTCCACTGCCTCCACCTCTTTCTTTAAGGGGTGCCTGGTGAAGGTATCAGGAACCTTACCTCAATCCTGGGACAAGGGTCAACCGTCAGCGATATGAACGAAAAAGAATTGGTCCTTATAGTTCTTGACCGACTTATAAATCACGCTGCTAATACACAACGCCCATGGAGATAAGGAAATCCAGTCCCTACTCTAGGTAAACCAAAATATCACCCTGGCGACCTCTACTGTTAGCGACCGCGAATGGTGGCAGAGAAATATAAACAGCGAATACAAATAACGCACAGCATTGGCGTGAAACTGTGCAATGGGAATACCGAACGTCGTAAGGATGCACAGTAGCTCCTCTGGAATAGGGAGGCGAAACCCACTCTGTAGGTATGCCTCGTATACTGTGATGTGGCTAGCAAGAGGAGAGTAAGCCCTATCCTGCTTACTAGGGATCGAAAAAACAATATGTGAGGGGATGTTAAACACAACGTATAACTCCTTCATCTCACCTGTAGAAATGACTGAACCGATTTCAGTAACTAAAGGAGCCATGGGATCGGAGCAAGAGGAGGAACGAAGACTTGGAATATTTTGGAAGAAAAGTGTGGAAGATTTGAACTAATACGTGGTTTATATAATTTCCACCGCCGCCGAAGTGAAACAGTGCAACGAAACGGCGCGGCAATCATAATGGATATGTGTCAATTCCAAAGAGGGCACTTTCAAATCGAATCCCCTGATGAATTAATTACAAGGATTGAAATTCACTACATGACGACACGTGGCAGAGTGCAACGGGCTACTCAGAGCCCTAAAACGACTCTACGACCCTTTGATTGCTCATCCTGCACCATTCTCAACTTACACCATTCTTCGGATTCTAACATTGCGGTCAACATATCAGGTCAACATCCTCTTCAGCTTAGCTCTCTAGATTATTTTGCGACGGTCAAAAAATCTGATTAACATTGCTTTCGGCTCAGTTCTCTAGATTATCACGTCACAGTTAATGAATCCGATCAACATCCTATTCAGCTCAGTTCTCCAGATTATCTCGTAGCAGTAAATGAATCTAGCCAACATTGCTTTCAACTCAATTCTCTAGATTATCACGTCAGGTCAACATATCCGACGAACGCTTCTTCGGGTCAGTTCTCCGAATTCTAACATCACAGTCAATGAATCGGGTCAACTCTTATTCAGCTCAATTCTCCAAATTCTAGCATTGCGGTCAACGAATCTGATCAACGTACTTTTTCGCTTCAAATTCGAGTACAATGGTCAATAGACCCGTTCGTAACCTTGGATCCAAAACACAGCCAGACACGTCACATCATGAACATGTCGGAATCCCAAACCACCAGCATGGGGCTAGTAATGGGGATGGTAATGGCAAGCTGGCCCAAAAGGAGCAAGTGGCCCAAAAGCAACAGCGGGCCATTTGCACCTGGGATGGTTAACTCTTCCATTGACCGAAGGAGCAGCAAGTAGGCTAATTACGGCCCAGGATGAATGTGGCCCATCTCTAAATCAGCTCACACGCACTTTCCCAAGCCTCAACGGTCATCTACATTGATTCTCTGCACCAATGAGAAATGCAATCTCCACTATAATGGCAACCTCCCAAAATCAGAGCGCATCCTGGGAGGAAGGCGCACTAATAGGCGCGTAATCTACAGAGAAAACCCTAACGATTACCATACACAGAAGGAAAGGGATCTGCCTTCTTGACCATTGCAACCAAGAATGATGCTCGCATCCACACAAGAAAGGCAATTATTCTCATAGAAGGCAGGCATTCTGCTTTGCTACGCAAGGAAGGCAGCGAAGGACCATGACTATAAATGGCTATGGAGATTCACTTCACATGCATGTTCTCTTTTGCCTACTAAACACCCTCTAGCAAACCAAAACTTATAGAAGCTTTATATGCTCCTAAGCTTTCCAGTGCTCACTCCTCTTCTCTCTGCTACTAGTCCCCTACGAACAAAGTACTAGGAGGAACTACTTCTTGCAAACTTTCATAATGCAAGCCATTCTCTCCCCGAGTGCACCTCCCACTCACGTTCCCAAACACACTCTAAGCATTCATCTTTGCATTCACTACATTTCACATTCTTGTCCTTAGAAGGATCTATACTGACTTAAGTGTCGGAATATTTTCGATGGGATCAAATTACTCCATTACCTAAGCTCTTATTTTAAATTATGATGTGCATGATCCTAAACTCGGCGGATGGAAATCGGAATCTGATGGATAGCTCGACCGGAACCCGTTCAAAGTTTGGATTTAGGACGCATTAATTT
>JAODPA010109568.1:647-19785 GCA_025585075.1 Nepenthes mirabilis
AAGAGAGAGAAAGGAACAGAACGGAGAGGGAAAGGGATAGGGATGAGGAGGGCCACAGGAAAGAGAGGGAGCGGGAGAAGGAGAAGGAGAGAGAAAGGGAGATAGAGAGGTCGAGGCGAAGCAGCAGTCAGTCGAGGAGACATGACGGCCAGGAACACGAAAGACAGGGGGAGAAGGACCTGAAAGAAAGGGAAAGGGAAATTGAGATGAGAGAAAGCAGGTGATTTTCAACTTTTCATTCCCGCTGTATTTTTCAATTGTGTGATTGCTTAATCTATGATCATCATTTTTTAACGTTACAATGCCCATACATTGTAGCATGTGCTCCTTTCGATGCCTGCAGCTTTTCTCATGTGATGCATCTTATAGAAGCAGTAATAAGGGAATTGTATGATTTACTTTAAGAACTTTCCAATTTGGGTGGGAGTAGATGGGGTCTTTGATTGTTCGGTAGAAGAGATTCATAAACTCATCATTTTTTTGTTTCATAGTCTCACTTTACAATCATAGGATTTTTTAGGTTTTAAATTCAATGCCATCCACCTGTTTTGATATGTTCTTATTGAAGAAGTGAAATATTATCCTTTCATTGGCATGCTTATCAAGCATTTACGTTATCCAAAGAGATCGAATAAAACATAATATAAATTGTTTAACGGCTAAGGGCTGGAGATGATAAGAGAAGTGGTAAACACAGTGGGTTGAAGGTGCAACACGCAAAAGGTCCCTAGGGCCCAGGCTCATGGCGTAAAAGGTCCCTGGGGCATAGGCTCAAGGAGCAGGTGCAATTTTGATGGAAATGAGGCACCCCATTTATAAAATATGCATATAATATATTATTGTAATAAATTCCAATTGTTAAAGTTGATAGTAAAATAAGAAACACTGAAAAGTATTTCTGAAAATAATCATAAAACTCATAATTCTACTACCAACGTAAAGGATGACAGTTAATACATACTATTCACCACAAATGTACAAGAAGAATAAATAAAGAGCTCGTTGTTTCAAGTTGAATCATATGTTATATCAAGTTATTTACTCTGTCTCATTGACTTTGTAAAAAAAAGGTTGTTGACTCAAATCCCATCGCTTGGACTTTTTGCATTGCTTATATTTCAGATTAGGGAGATTACAAAATGACAATTGATATGAAGATCTCTATCATAATCAAGAACAAGGGGCTGGTTTGTTATACTTCGGTTTAATTGTGATGCTTGAATGATTTAGTCACATGTAAAAAAACCTGAGAAGCAGATTAAGAAGCTAATACAAAGAGGACTCTTTGATCCTGACAAGGCTGCCCCTTTTACTTTTGTTTGTTGAAACTGGAGTGGTTTCTTATTGCTTGTATAAGGATTTAGAGAGAATAATTTGCAGTATTTATGGAATGTGTATTTTACAAGTTCTGTTTCATGTGATTTTCTCTTCTATTCTTTTTTTCCAACTGTTGATGTTTAATCATCTTTATTTATCTAAGATTTCGAAGCATTGACAACAAATTTTCTCACAAGTACTGTGCAAACTGTTGAGGGTGGTGGCTTTGCTTCCTAACAATTTATCTTCTGATTAGATACTGATTATTTTATTCAACTTCAATTTTACAAACACCAAACAGGTATTATAAGTATCAATTAAACATAATGGCTAATAAAAAAGAAAATATCTATTTTTTTCTCAAAAAAATATATGATCCACACAAGGTGCACATCTTGAGCCCTTAAAAAGGTGTGTGCCTTAAAGCCCAAGTGTGCGCCTTTTGGAATGAGTCTCGCCTAGGCCTGTTGACGCTCTAAGCTTGGAGCCCTGAGCCTAGGCATGCCTAGATGCATTTGAGGCATGCAGATGGAGTTAAAAAGGCATGAATTCCTTGTGAACTATGCCAAGGATAAGGAATTAATGTATGTTTCTTAGGTCAGGGGGGTAGGGAGCGGGGTGGTTTCAAAAACGAAGTAGAATCATCTGAAGATATATTAGCATAGCTATTATCAACATAAGACCTTCATGGCATAAAATGAGTCTAACAGCACATTTTGGCAACCTATAGAAGACAGAATCAATGTTGAAAAAAGGGACACTAGAAAAATGTCGGAATTAAAAATTGATTATTGTGACATGTCATGCATATGTGCATCTCTTTTTGTGTGTCTCATCTCTTTGCTACTATTAGTTCCATCATTCATTCTTTTAGGATTATGCTTTTGCTCATACTAGAATATTGTATTTTGGAGAGAGCAAACGAAAGGCTGCTGAATTGGATAAGGGGCATAGATGCGGTGGCCACTTGGCTTGACCATCAAAAGTATTCTCGTTATACGGAAAAGAAAACAAGAAATATTGGGTGGTCAAGCCCTTATGTCTGTGTTCTTCCTTCGTTTCTAAATCTTCCTTACTGGCCCTTGATGTGTAGAAGAAAATTTATTTTTCTTTTGAAGGCGGTCCCTTGACTTGTTTTCTCATGTAAATAAAAGATTTTATGGAAAATGGATGCTTGTTACATATTTATTTCTTTTCATCATTGATAATTGTGAACAGGAATGAGTGGTCTGTCTTTAAAAAGATAAATAAAAATATATATAATTCTAACTAAATAGAATTAGCATTTACCAAAAAAAAAAATAAGGGAATGATATTTAAATGATTTGAGCAGTGGGTAGATGTTGCATAGGTGGAAAATGTGATTTGGTTTGGGTAGAAGCAGCAAGAGAGTGAAGTAGAGACCTGGAAAAACATTGAGCATGGTAATAAAAAAGGGATTGGAATGGCCTCTATTTGTGAGGGCAATGCTCCACCTGAATTTAATGGTTGAAGATGATTCATGTGGCCAAATTCATTTGTGCGGCTCAAGGTTTTGTTGGTTTGCTGTTGTTGATAATTTTTTCATATAATTGTCCACCGATATCTATGTTACCCATGAGTTTCAGTGTTTGAAGTCAAGTACAAAAAAATTGTTCCTGAGAATTAGATCGCTAATGATTAATCCATGTGTTATTGTTGGGCCGCAGGCCTTGTTATGCTTAAAAAGTCAACATGGTGGATAGAGGGCCCTGGTTTTCTGACAGTTGTATCATTTGCCAAAGGAACTGTCTTGCCTTCCTGAGCAGAAAGATAAAAACTGTCATGCATGTTGCAATGGGTTTGTTTGTTTTAAATACCTGTACTTCTACTTCCGGAAGTATTTGGAATTTTGATATATTTTTGGATTTCAGGAGATTTAAAGAGAAAAGAGAAGTAGTTGAGCCTGAAGCTAATCCAGAGAGGGACCAGAGAACTGTTTTTGCCTACCAGGTTGCTTTCTTGCTTTCTTGATCCCTCTAAGAGTTTATCAGGGATGATATTGTTATACCTTCTTTTCTTTTACTGTCTAATTTTGTAAATAACTTTTCTTTTATGCTGATGGTAGATGCCTCTTAAGGTGACCGAGAGAGACATTTACGAGTTCTTTTCGAAAGCAGGAAAGGTTTGTGGCGTTCTTTTTTCTATTCTTTCCACTTAGCATGGTCTATTATAATGTGATGCATTTGCAGCGTGAATCTTTACGACTTTTTGTTGGAGACTAAACATTCGTGTCATACGTGTCACCGTGTGAACCAATAAGTGGTATTGAGACGTATCTGCTTGTCCTGTATTAAATGCTGCTTTGCTCCACTGCCAGTATTATAGTCACCTGATTGTGAATCAACATTCTATATGGTTGGTTTGAGTGACAATGTGCATACAAGGTAATCATAGATGTCATTAGAACCCTTAGCTGGCAGCCTGCAGTATGCTATCTAGATATATAGTCTGCATTTCTTGTCATGTATTCTCTCTTTAATCAATATATTTCATACCACAGGTGAGAGATGTCAGGTTGATCATGGACCTATGCACATAAGTGTTATTAGAACCCTTAGTTGGCAATTTGCAGTATGCCATCAAGATGTATAGTCTGCACTTCTTGCCATTTTTTCTCTCTTTAATCAGTCTATTCACTGCAGGTGAGAGATGTCAGGTTGATCATGGACCGAAACTCAAGGCGGTCGAAAGGAGTTGGGTATGAGATGCTCTTTTGCAAACTTATATTTTATGTACACGCATGCATTCTCTGCCGTAGCTCTTAGCACGTCATCTTGAAAGATATAAGCTTAACTTTATTCTTAACTGAACTAGCAATGCAATAAGGAATTCCATGATGAGGGATGATGGGAATACCTTGCGCTCATGTTTAATCGATTCATACAGCATGGCCAAGGTAGATGACATGAACCTGATTTTCTTTACATTTTCTTCGTTACTATCCACTGTATTTCCAGTCCATTCGGACATGGATCCATTAGTATACAGTGGTATTTCGTATTTTAATATTATGATTCTTCCTTTCTGATTGGAAGTTGTTTCAATCTAGGTAAGATTTATTTTGGATACAACATTATAAAGGTGGGTTGCACTGACATTGTAAGATGACAAAGTCAAGGCTTTTGAGGACAAAACAAGCCAGATGGCCCAGCTAATTGTTGACCTTTAAGCGGTTCCACAAATTTGTTACACATAGTGTGAGAGATTCAGTATCTAAACCTTGATTTTGCAGGCACCCTTTCTACCTGCCGTGTTGGAAATTCTATTCATGCCTTTTCTTGTTTTCATAAGGCTCTGATTGACTGTTGTAAACCTGTTATAAGCCTATGGGTAAGGAAGGTTCCGGCTTTTTTTGTTCCTGTTACTATTGTCAGTTTCTGGTTTGACAAAATGGATTAGTTTGGATGTCAAAGATTTGCCTATCAACGAATTCCATATTTGGAGGATTTAAATCGGTGGTTTTATGGACAGTGGTCTCAGGAGATGCTGGCGAGGCTTACTTCTTTTTTCCTTTCACTGCCATGTTTATCAAAATGGATTCTGACTAATATACCATGAGCCAATAGAACAATTTGGTGAAGCTGTTCTACATGCAGGAGGGAAAAGGAAATAGAAGAGAGGTTGAGCATTATGTTGTCTTCTTCGGATTTGACCTGATATTATATATCTATCGCTATATGGAATCTGTATACTGTATTTGATTTTGACCTTGTTCTAATGTAGTTCTTTATGGTCTATCCATTTCAACTTTGGGATACAGTGGATTTGATTGTGTCAGATTTTTTTCCACAATCACATGGACATATAGTCAATCGATTTACTGGAAAATACCTAACATTTCATTTACATGAGAAATCATATTCATAAAAAAAAAAAAAACAAAAACAAAAAACAAGGTCTCATCTTCAGATTTCTCTTTTATGGATTTTCTTCCCTGCAATTCTTATCTTAAATGCTTTGTAAGTCTTGCTTGTGCTTTCAGCTCTTCAATGTGCTGGTAAACTTACTTGATGATGAGGTGCAGGTATATTGAATTTTATGATGCCATGTCAGTACCAATGGCGATAGCTCTCTCCGGTCAACTACTTCTTGGACAGCCTGTAATGGTTAAACCATCCGAGGCTGAGAAGAATCTTGTTCAATCTACTGCTACTGGTGGTGGCTCAAGTGTCATAGGCCCATATGGACCAACTGATAGGAAATTGTATGTTGGGAACTTGCACTTCAACATGACAGAACTTCAGCTACGGCAGGTAAATCTTGACCAGACATGATTGTCTTCTCCTCAGTTGCATTTTTTGTTTTTTACTCTTTCTCAATTCATTTTATTTTTTTTTATAAATTATGAAACATATTGTAGAGACAATGGATTAAGAAATACAAATATCTTGTAATGAATGAATTGACCATTCTATGATCATACAAACTTGTTCCTTTTAGGAATTGCATAATACTTGGTGTTTTATTTTCATGAAATTTCCCTTTTCTTAAGCTTTTGGCAGGTATGTTTTGCTGAACAGTATTTTGCACCAGATGCTTGACTGTACAAATAAACTGGAATGCTTGTCCAGCTCTGCACCTTCTGTTGCAAACATATTTTTTCCAAGTCTCCATGTTTTGGGTGAATTTATGTATTATTCAATGTAGACAAGCTCATGTTTCTTTGTAATTGTGATTTTACAATCTACAAGTTGGGAGAATCCAGCTGGCTGGGCTAATCCTGGCATGGCGCTGTGTTGGAAACCCCAGATATGGATGGCCGATTAAGCACTATAGCTGATGTTTATCCAACTGAAAGAAAAGATTAATTTTGAAAGAAATAGTCCGCAAAGAAGAAAAAAAGGGATAAAATCGCCAGCCGATCAAGTTCTCTTTCCTCTCCTTTGCCCCTACATTTGCTCTCATTTACCTGTCTCTCTCCATCCCCATAATCTATTGACATCCTCACTCTCATGCATTGCTGACCATGGTTTCCCCAACATCTTCCTTTCTCTCTTGTTGAATCCATTCCTTTATTGATCAACCTGATGAAAAGGGGAAGGGGAATGAAGAATATTCAGTTGACTTCTTACTGATAAAATAAAAAAGGCTTCTAAAGCATTGTAGATATGATTTATTTTTATGATTTTACCGGTATGATTTCTATGGTTTTAAAGAAAAAAAGCTGTTGAAAGAATGTAGATATTCTTCTGCGCCTTGATTCAGATTGCTGTTGTAACATGTTTCTATGACTTGAGCTTTGTTCTTTATGGTGATTGGATTAGATCTTCGAGCCTTTTGGTCCTGTGGAGCTTGTGCAGTTACCCCTTGACATTGAGACTGGGCAGTGCAAAGGTTTTGGGTTTGTTCAAGTCAGTGGAAACCTTTTTTTGTTTACTTCTTACTTATTTTGCCTTACGGTGAAATTGGTGTTTTCGATGTTCATTAACTACTGAAGCCTTCACAGTTTACTCATGCTGAACATGCAAAGGCAGCTCAAAGTTTGAACGGAAAAGTGGATATTGCTGGTCGAATTATCAAGGTAGGCTATAATAGGCTCCCATGGTCGAGTGTAGCGAATATGAGAAATGATATTACTAGCTTATTTCTGCATTGCCTTCTCTTGCCTGAAAATGACCATCATTGAACTCATTATCTGTGTTTGTGACAATATCTATTGATTGCTGTGACTAATTTTAAATGAATATTCACAGGTTTCATCTGTCACTGAACATGTTGGTGGACAAGATACTGGAACTAATACCGCAGACTTTGACGATGATGATGGTGGTGGTTTGGTGAGTCTACTATTTGTTGCACCGAGGATGTGTACATTGATCTGTGAGTCTGATTAAGTTTATTTTTTGTGCAATGACATGCTTAACTGAGTAGCAGTCTTGGAAGTATTCTTCAAGTATATAAAAAGGGGACTATTTTCAAATAGCATTTATGCAGTGCATAGATCCATTTAAACACCAGTGCACAAATGCGAGCAGTCTGTCCAATGGGTAGCTGTAGCTTTGATGATATATAGCAGCAAGGATAAAGTTGTTACCATCTGACCTGGTGGTTATGAGTTTGAGTCGTAAAAACAACTTTTTGCATAATGTAAGGTAAGACCGTGTACATTAAACTCAAAGTGGTCTGTCCTTTCCTTCAATCTCGTGCATAGCGGGAATTTCAGGTTTACTACTATGCTGATAATGGCATCACCTTTTCCAACTCGAGCAAAGCATATATATATTTCTATTTTTTTAAAAAATTTTTTGCAAGTGGCAAAGCATCTAGTTGAGCATCGCCTTGTGATACCAGAAGAAATCAAATGCAATACCAAAGCTTAACAGCTACTTTGCAATTTATACATTTATCTTCATGCATTACTAAAGCAGCACCAATCTTTCGATCTTTTTTTTCACTGGTGAAAATAAATTTCTTTAAACTTTAAGGTGTCAAGGAGGCACCAACCGAAAAGTACTAACTGACTGCTGCCTAAATATAGAGATTGAGGAACATCCTCGGAGTAAGAAACATAAAATGTTGGCCAAGACTAAAAATGAATTGAACTAACCTGCTAGAAAGCTAGACCTTTTTAGGGTATTCTCTTTAAAACAATCTCATTCCTCGCACTCCAAATAGGCCAAAGAACATATAGGGGAACAAGGTAATACTACTAATTTTGAAATATTTCCTTCTGAATCAGATCCAAGTTGAGTTCCTGTCTTACTGAACCTCCCTGAACTTTATGATCCCATTATTTTCTAAACCAACCCCCACACTAATATAGACGTTTCAGAATGCCAAAAAAAAATAGCAGGCAGATTTACATTCTCTTTTCTAAGAGAAAACAATTGACAAGAGAAAAACCCCTTTTCTGTAAGTTGTCAAGGGTTAAATTGGTTTCCAAGCAGCTTCCCAGACTGAAAAAAGAGAGCCAGGATGAATGCATATGCCGAATAATCTTCCAGGGAAATAGACCCACACCACCACCTGTAAGTGCGCATGAAAATGAACCAACAGAAAAAAATCATTTTTGTTGTGGGTTCACTCAGAGTTGATGAGACTGAAAAAACCATTGGTAACCTCAGAGTTGATGAGGCTGAAGTCTGACAGCCTCCTAAAGTCCCAGTCCATGGCTGGCCCTGGAATACTTTGAAACCAGTTGAAAGGAAAGGATTCAAATTTGTCTTGGATCTCTCTTGTCCCAAGAGCTTGTTTCTCCCTTCTCCAATGTGCTTGTTCCTCAACAAGAGACCTTAACAAGCATTTCTTCAAAGGCTCTATTAAAGACACCGATGTCCCTTACTCCTAAGCCGCAATCATGAGTGACGTATCCTTAAAAGCCATTTGTAATGAGTGTTATCAACATCTGTAATAGTTGTATGGCCAACCATGCCCAACTACTTTGGAGGAGGAAAAAATCATACATTTGACCCCTATTTTGAAGTACCTCATTCCTCCTAACAAAGGAAAAGAAAAGAAATATTCAGCATTTTTGCATAGTTAAACCACTAGGAATGCTAGCCTATGTCAGTGCTGCTGCACCTGTGTCTATGACTTCTTAGTTAAAAATTCAGCATGCTTTCTGTTTCTAGTTCATGACCTCTTAAGGCACTAGTGAAACCTTCCAACCCGTTGCATTTGAACATTGCACATTTTCAAATCCAAATGCCGCTTTTTCCCAATGGTCCAGTTTGGTATTCGTCCCTTTCTTTGCAGGGTACTCAACTCCCTGTCAAACCCAAGCTGTCCTCTCCAAAGGGTCTGCGTCCAAATCCAGCAGAACTATTTCTAGAAATGGTTGCTCTGGGGAAAAAATTAGTAAGGGAATTTGGGTTTCTTCTCGTCCATCCCTCAGCACATTGTAGTGTCTTTGAATTTGCATAATTAGTTTCCCTGTTTGTCAGCCTCAACAGTAAGGCCCTGGCTTTATTCTCTTGAATGAACTCTATAAATTGTTACATGGGCTTTTGTAACTGGCTCTTTTGTTTATGTGAACATGCCAAAATTCACCTTTTGGTTTATTTTATTGATGGCACAAGTAAGGATAATTTGTGGGTTAACTTTTGAGGAACAATAAGTTTGTTCTGTTTTGACTTAGATGTCACAGTTTAATATGCAGAAACAACCTACTTATAATGTCACAGGAAATTTTGTGTACATCTGACTCTCCCACGTTTTCCACATCCCACAATGTGGGGGCCTCATGTATTAGGCTACTCTTTTCTGGTTAGGATAAATTAGAGAGTCCTAACCTGCATAAGGATTAGGTTAGATAATATGGAGTGGTCAGTTCCCAAACTTAATGCTGCATTGAAAGAAAGTGGAATAGTTTAGTAGAAGTTCCAAACAGAAAGGCTTGTACTATAAATTGTTGTCTCTTTTTTACCTTTTTTGATTGTACACATCCATAAACAATGAATAGATTAAGGAAATAGAGGTTGCTGTAAGACATGGCCTTCGCAGTCTAATATTTGTTATGGGTTTGTCATAGATTGGCCTGCCACACGGATAGGGAATGGTGAGCCACCCAAATGCCTATTTCCTCGCTTAGCCCTCTTATTCCGACGTGGAAAGGCCGTTCTTTTGTTTCTTTAGTCACAAGGTTCAGTTTATCATGTCATATCCATTTAGGTTCGATTCAGATTCCTCTGTTTCCTTTTTCCTCCTGTACCTTTTCCTCATGATTTTCCAACTCAACTTTTCAGATTGGAGTATTTCTTTGGGACATGTTAGATGGAAATGAACACAGTTAGTTTTGGACTGAGTGAGTGGTACTTTTCTTGCAGGCTTTAAATGCTCAATCCAGAGCATTGCTAATGCAGAAGTTGGACCGTACTGGTACAGCTTCAAGGTGCACTTTCTGTACCCTTTATTTCATTTCGCATTGGAGGCTATTCATTGATGCAAATATTGGCTAATGTATATTGATGTCGGGGCCTCCCAATATTGATATGTTTTGATACTGTAACTCGCGATATGATTCCATATTAGTTGATAATGTCCTGTCTGTTTACAATTTTTAGAACATTTTTTTATTCCGATATATCTAATATTAATACGTGTTGTCTTATATAGTTGCGATTGATACTGACATTGATATTTTCAACCATGAGCCCATTTCATTGGCTTAGTTCTAATCATTTATGCAGTTTCACTGGATCTCTAGGAGCAACCGTGCTTAATGGGGCTGCTCCCAATCAGCAGCCTGTTTCCATGCTCATCAGCGGGCAAGGTGTGATTCCTGCTCCAGTTTTTCCTGGCCCAGTTCTGACTTCTCCAGCATCTGAACCTATTGGTAACCCCAGTGAGTGCTTGCTGTTGAAAAATCTATTTGATCCTGCAACAGAGGTTTGTAATATTTTTCTACTATTTTTTTTATCTTTATGAAGTTCTCACCTTTGGTGGATATATTGATCTTTGAAAAATGCTTTGCAGACTGATCCAGAGTTTGATTTGGACATCGAAGAAGATGTTCAAGATGAATGTTCAAAGTTCGGTCGAGTGAAACATATATATGTTGACAAGTACGTATGTCATGTTTATGGTCAATATATTATATGGTCATGAACTTCATCTGATTTCATGTTGAATTTCTAGATTCTGAGGTAGCTTTTATGGATTAGGAGATGCTGGGAAGCAGCATTTGTTATTCTATCACCATTGGATTAAAATCAAATGTTGATGATTTAAAAATAAAAAAATGTAGTTATAATTTTAATTTTTTTAACAATACTAACATCCATTGAATATCTATTACAACATAATTTTTTAATAAAAAAATTAATTTTTTAGAAGGTATTATTTAATGTTTAAATTTTAATCATCAATCTTTAACATCCAACGGCTAGAAGCAACAGAGAAGCTGCATCACTGCTTTCAGCTTTTATGGAAGTCTCTAAAACTACAAAACCCCACTTCTCTAAATTTTAATCATCAATCTTTAACATCCAACGGCTAGAAGCAACAGAGAAGCCACATCACTGCTTTCAGCTTTTATGGAAGTCTCTAAAACTACAAAACCCCACTTCTCTATCTTACTTCCCTACAGACCCCCCCCCCCCAAAGAAAAAGGCAAGGTTGTGTTTGGAATTAAGAGAGTCTGAAAAAAAGGAAAAAAAAAAAATAAAGGAAAGGATTTTTTTGGCGTTTGGATATTATAGAAAATTAGGTTAAAAAAACTGTAAAAATGAAATTTGGATAAAGAATATGCCAGATTTGTGGTTTTAAATTTCCCACTGTAAAATGGTGGAAAATGTTTAGAAAAAGAAGAGAACCTAACGAGAGTGATCCATTATCTCTCAGGTAGTAATTTGCTTACTCCTTCAAATACTTTTAGCTCTTATAGTAGACTAATTCCAAATATGCATCTACATCTCCATATTTCCTCAACTTTTTAAAAATTGTTTTATTTTCCATATAAATTTCTTTTGACATCCAAACGATACAAAAATCGTGTTTTTTTCCCCTTTCATTCTTTTATTTTTTCTGTACCATTTTCCTTTCCTTCAAGGTTTTTTAATGACAAACAGACGAAAAGAAAACGAAGATGCAGGGATACGGGTTGGGCTTTTCCTTGTTATTTTCCCCTGCAGGGGCAAATGATTGGAAAATTGTACCTCTTGCATTGTCTTTTAAGACATCTCTCATATTGATTGATTCTATTTCTTGCCTCCAGTGTTATTATTTGATTCTCTGATAAATAATACTTTTTATCTGTTCATTCAGGACTAGTGCTGGCCATGTCTATCTGCGTTTTGAGAGTACGGAAGCAGCTGCCAATGCACAACGGTCGATGCATATGAGGTGGTTTGCACGCCGATTAATTTTGGCCACCTTCATGGTAATTTCAGAACCTTTCTATATACCGTAAATCAACTTATATCCATGCCGCACGAGTATGCTAGATCTATTGTGGGTTTGAAGTTATAATAAAATGTTTTTTAATTGATTACAAGTTACAATGATACCTTTTGCAATAGGATTCTTTCGATGGGTGGAAGCTGAGTGTTGCTATGGCCATTCCAGTTGATAGTCCTGACCCATGGGTTGGGATTAGAAGTTAGACATAAATGGTGAAGGTTATTTAATTTTAACCATTCATTTTATGATTTTTAATCCAGACCTTTGAATGAATATGAGAGCTTGTCCAATGAGAGGAGCATAACAATTCTCGGAAGTAGAACAGTGATATCTTTTAACTGAACGAAGAGTTTTGAGAGAAGTTTGGAACAAGAGAAAATTCTGAATCAATTTATCGAAGATCAAATTGACAATTGAGAATAAAAAAAAAAAGATTTAAAATTTACTAAACCAAAATTAGAGGTTTTTGAAGACTCTAGAATACAAGTTAATAAAATGTATGGTGCTAATCACATAAACTATTTGTAATTTATAGAACTTAGAACAAATAAGGTAATTAAAATATGCAGGTAAACTTTTTTTATTTTCAATATCCTAGAGCTGAGCGAGTGGGGTGGCCGAAGGGGTAACCTAGGGTAGCTTATCCTTAATTGAGGTTCCATCTTTTAATCTTCATTTAAACATGGTAGATTATGGTGGAGCTTTGAATGCTTATTGTCACTTTACTAATATTTGCCATGTCATTATAGATGGTGGCTATATAGTCAATAAAATGATTATCTTCAATGAAGACCATATCAAACGAAATGGGATTTGAGGATTGTTTCCTTCATATTCTTGTTTTATCCTCCTATTCAGTTGTGATGGGCTTATAGTGAGGCTTGCTTACACATATGAAGGTGAGCCTTTGTGACATGGTTGACCCATTGGTCACGTGGTCGACAGGTAAAACTGTATATAATAAATTCTAAGTGGGTTTGACCATTCTTTAGACCTATCAAATAGCGGAAGTTTCATGAAGGCTACCCATTCTACATATGCTATCTCTTATGGATGGTTTTGAAAGACTTAGCTCGAAATATGATCAATGTTAGCCATTTTCTTCGTACGAGCCTTGTTACAACGGTAAGACAGTTTTATCATAGAAACTTTTGTGTCATGGGTGTGATGTTGTGCCTATCAAATCCTCTCAATATCCTGAAATGTAGGAAGTTTATGCACCGAACCATCCTTTTTTCACCATTCTTCCTGATATCATTGATCGTTCTTCTTCGTTGCGCTCTACTGACTCAAGCTATTGATGATCATGTTTACAGCAACCGCATGAATACAAAGCGATGTTTCCTGATGGAGCTTGAAGAAAACTCCTCCCTGCATGCATTATCACTAAGATTGCCTAATGTGGTATTTGTTTTTTAAACTGAAAATTTGAGGTGGTTAGTATTTAGAGAATGCATTTTGTGCCTTCTATGTAATCTGTTTATCCCAAATTAAAATTTCATTTCAAGGAATTGTTTTTTGTAACATTCCACATTCTTAAAACCAGTTTTTTGACCGTTTTGTGTATTGTCTTTGATGGGTCTGAATTTAGTCCATATGAAGTGCGCCCGGTGAGCTGCGGGTCAGCCCATTCTCAAGTCAGCCGTTGTCTTAAAGTATGAATATGCCTCGGCTTGGACGGGATCGGGCACCCGATAGCTGTCTCGGCTAAATTGTCTTTAGATTTGGCTTGACCGGAGCACTTGTTAGCGAGCGATATTAAAATCAAGAAAATTGATTTTAATATAATTGTAGAGTTTCAAGAAATATATTTGATATATATCAATGTGCTAATGGGCTGTTACTAGCATGGCTCGTGGTGAGTAGCATCGGGTTGTGTATAGTATGATTTAATATTTTGAATCGGGTCATGTCATATGATAAACGGTCCACGACCTGTGCCAGATATGGCTCATTTAGGGTAGGGAGGGGGAGCATGAGAGGGAGAATGGCCAAAATTAATTTCATTTTTAGTGTGTTTTAATATATGGGTTATGTCATGTTAATTTGTGGTATGAATGGGCCGTAATAGTTATGGCCGGTTTAGGGTAAAAAGGGGGGTGGTGGGGAATTTGGGGATCTTGTTTTTTCTTATAAGATTATTAGGTTAAAATTTAATTTTGTTTGCTTAGTTATATAAAAATAGTCCAAATTTTAACATATTAACTATATATAATGTCTTAAAAATGCTATAAAACATAATAAACATAGAAATAGAATAAAATTAAAATGAGGCCTTTAATTAACACCTAATCATCGGCCAGCTAGATAAGAGGGTTCATCTCGATTCCCGGGATGAAGGTAGAGATTGAACATTCTTCTGTTCTAGGAGAACTTCCCATTGTTATAGTCTCAATGACTGATCTCCTTCCCCACGTCCTTTCCAGGATATTGGTTATAATCATGTCGCTGCAATCTTGCTTCAAATGCATTCTTTAATAATGCTATATACGCTTAGTTCTTTATACTCAACTCTGAGTGTCTTCTGCATTGTCTGCTTTACTTTCCAACATGAACAATATGTCTAGGACTTCTTGATCAATGCCCTGCTTCTTACTCAATACAAAGCAACCTCCTCTTCCAAAACAATCTGAATCTTATTTCACACAATAATCCTTCTGCAACTTCAACTGTGAACCACCAAATTACAGGGCTCGAAAGCAATCAAATTGTTGATTTTGAACCTGAAAGAAATCCAATGCAATGGAAACATCTACATGTAAGGCACGGAAGTGAGCCCCTTATAAAAAATGGGCCCCACACATGCCAAACCTATGTCTATTTCTAATCTATATACTTGTGTTCAATTAATGAAGAAATAAGATCCTAGTTCGTTGGTGTAAGTCATTCTAGTGATGAAGGACCTTGTGACAATCATCGGTTTCCATTAATACTGAAAACTACTAATAGCCAAGAATTTGGAAGGTTACATATGCTTATTTATACTGGTCAGATAGCCATCAAATTCGTTGCCTATTGACAGTAGGGTGTACCACCTATACAAGATGTAGTACTGTTAGCCACCGCTAATTGGAGGAATGATGGCCAATTCATCCCTGTGTTTAACGAAGGCAGATTCTGGTGCATACTCTTCATTCAAAGCCAGGACCATGCATCCGCAGATCTCTTCCAGACTCGGAAACTTGGCAATAATCTTATGCAAGCAATCCTGAGCACTGCTACCCGAGGTTACCTCCAATGGCATTTCAGTCAATCCAGTTAGGTCTCGAGCTCTTGCAAAGAAAAGAACCTTTATCTCAATGAGTGAACTCTCATTTTTCTCATGCACGGTGCCTTCATTTTCTCTATCTAATTCTGACTCACCCATACCAGAAAAAGCTAGGCAACAGATTTAACAACAGTTAGAAATATATTGTACCAAAAAAATTTTGCCACGAGGACAAACATGAAAATTTTCAATCAATGCCATTGCAATATCAAGGGTAATTATGAAACCATCAGCAAGATGATAATAGAAGCTGTTAGAATACTCCCATTCTAGGGTTCTATCACACTTTCAACATTGGAAATTTCATCCTTGACAACTTGGACAACTGAAAATATAAGATTGATTCAACACATTGTAAGCGTCATTATAATCCTATTCGTCAAAATTATCAGAATAAAATCCTCATGGTTGGAAGCATAAGTGAGGTTAAAATAATTAAAGGACCCTAACAAGACTTGATAATGACATAAATGAACATAACTGTTGCAGCAATGACTAGTCTCAAGCACTATCCCAGTTTAGTATCATCAAAACTTGACAAGGTCATGCATATTGGTATGCCACAGTCTCGTACTACATTGAACTTGAAAAGGTTGTGCGCATATACCTAGCTTCAAAATCATGTAAACGAACAGATTTTAGCAAATAAAGGTTACACTAGGAATCTTTACATCCAAATTCAAGTTCTCATAACAAAGGGATCAGCTATCATCTTTGCATTTTATTCCACCATTTTCCAATTTGTCATGCCACAGCCTAATTATTGAAGTTCTCATAATGGTAGAGTTCATCTTAGAAGATTTGTGCAGAGAATGGTAGCTTGGGAGGATGGATTGTAGTAGTCATTTATGAGAAGCAGAAGGCTGACATGGCTCATAGAAGTGTTAAAGGAAGATTTGGAGCAGATGAATGTGGAAGTCTACAGCCAGAGGCCGAGAATTTGTTTGCTTCAGAGTTCTTTAAGGGAAGCAGTGTGATATCAATCTCTTGTTTAGCCTAATCTTTCCGGGGAGAGTTTCCATAGTAATCGATTCCCTACATTTTCGTTCAACTTGCAATAGATATGACTTTGTAAGGGAGGCACACTAAGATGGAGTATATTTGTTGCTTTCCACAAAAATGCTTCATTGATCTGTGTTAGACCTAACGATGTTGGCATCTTCCATGACATTGTCCGTTGATTTAATTATTGTATATATTTGTTTCAATATTTGGATCTGTGCAGCTGGAAAGTATTTAGCTATATTGCTCAAGATAAAATCATATGATATCAGCGAGAATTTAGCACATATCAAAATTTACCAAAGTCAACCTGGATGCACGCAACAAGATATCAACAAGAATTTTCCTCATACCAAATTCTTCCAGAGTTGATCTAGATTCATGCCGTAAGATTTCAACAAGATTTCAGCTCATACTAATTTTTTTCCATAGACAAACTGTAAATGTTGAGAAGCAGTAAGTACAATTTCGGCAAGATATCAGTTTGAGTGGAAAACAATTATCATCTACGTTCCACTACTTTAAACTGCTTTAATTAGTCACTTGTCCGGAGTCAGTTAGTTAAGGGTCAGTGCATTTATTCATCAGTTTTTAATTTGACTCTTCTCATTATAATGGATTTTACAGTCAACTGGGAGTGCTTTGCTTAGAACAAGTTGTTTTCAAGTTTCCCTTCATCACCAAATCTTGTATTGTCTCCTTTACTGTGTTGAAGTTATTTTATTTGCAAACGTTTTACTATTGAATGATTATTATTATTATTATCTAGACTATAGTTCCTTTACGTATATTTGAAATGCAATCTTTTAAATCGAGCTTTCGAGTAGAACACCTATTTACCCTTCTTGATGTTTGTGGGTCTAAAAGCCATTTTATCACTATGGTCAAAGAAGCAGCAAGTAACAAGCTAGATGGAGTTTGCCAAGAAAAGGGAAGGCCATAGCTACTGCTCAGACAGAATATACCATGATGATATATTCAGGTGAAATACTCTTCTGAAAAGAAGGTGAGCCTTGGCACAAGGATAGAGATGTCGTTGCGCAATCTGGTGATTATGAGTTCCAGTTGTATATCTGGGTTCTTTCATAATGGAAGATAAGAGTGCGTACAATAAATCCAAAGGGATCCTGACTTTTCTCGCATCAAATAAACATGGCAACCTCAAAACATTCAGGGAATCTCTCTCTCTCTCTCTCTCTCTGTGCAGCAAATGATAATATGCAAGAAAAAGTTGCAATTCTAGATAGATTTAGGCATATTTGATTAGGCACTTAAAAATTTACTGTTACTATTACTTATTGGTATCAAGTTGTTGTTGCTGCTGCTGATGTTAAACAAAAAATAGTGTTTGGTTAAAGTGATATTGAATGTGGGTGAGAGAAAAGCAAACCAAAAATAAATATACTATATTAAATACCAACATTTAAAAGTAATTGAAGAGAGAAAATGGATCAGAAAATGAAGAGAAAACAATGAGGATACTACAGTTATTGCATAAATATCAATAGTAAAAACCCAAGAAAAGCTCATATTTATAGGCTTTTGGAAAATTATTAGTCGTTACTATTCCCACAACCACCACACTTTTTTGAGAACCAAACGAGTGAGCCAAAGTAAAAAATATCTCCAATTGTCCGACCAAACATGCTGTTAATTTATTACCAATGAGTTTCTATCTGATAAAGAACTAATTTTATCAACAAACTTAACCAACCGTAATAGTGAAAATAGAAACTATGTTGAAAATAAATAATAAAGCCATAGATCATCCATTACAAATCATTTAGATGCTCATTTTGATATGATATCTTAAGCTTTTATCTATCATTACGTCGGACTAGTACGTCACTCAAAAGGTCATACGATGGCCTTCTTTCTGAATCATTTTCTTTCCAAAGAAAAAACAGTTAAACCCTACCCCTCCTAATCTACAATAACCATCACCAATCTCAGCTATACCACAATCGCAACTACCAGTGGGTAAACAACCACCACCACCCACAAAAATTATGTAATTTAATCAAAAATTTAAAAATATATATATATATGAAAAATAAGTAATTAATGTGAATCAAGGTAGCGCTTTGCACATAAATCAACAAAAGCAACACAAAGAGAAGAGCAATTCCGAGTAGACAGACAGAGCGAAAGTTCTAAAGGTCAATCTTACACCAAGAAAACAATTCTAATCTGTCTTATCAAAGCTAAAATATGTTTTCCCCATTCAAAACCATATAAGTTCAAGCTCCAAGCTTTCTGAAAGTTTCCACAGAACTATCGACCTAATTATCAAAATTCTCACCTGGATCGCCGCCAATTCGGCTCCTTTCCGTCAGAGTCTGACCAACTCTCAAAGCCAACGCAAAGCCCTAGATCAACAAAAAAATCTGAATCGAGTTAATCCCCAACAATAAGGCCCTAAATCACCTGATTGATACGACGCCAGGAAGCAAAGAATCCAGGGCGGTAACCTTTGATGAGAGAGAGAGAGAGACCGATCTCTAGAACTTTCTAATTTTTAATTAAAAATTAAAAAGCAAAATTTCAGATGTTGGTGATATTATTAGCAAAGCAACCAAAAGCTAACTTCACTTTTAATTTTTTTTCTTATTTTTATATTGGTAACTCTTATTTTCTATACTCATTTTATTGTACGCAAAAATAAGAAATTTTTTTCAATAAAAATTGATA
>JAODPA010109579.1:0-19781 GCA_025585075.1 Nepenthes mirabilis
AACTAAATTAATAATATTTGGAGTAATATACTGGTAAACTTAAGAAATTCTAAACATGTTCAAATACTAAGAAATGAATATGGTTTAGAATCTTTTATATTTATGGGTATGGCCTATGGTAGATTAACTCAATGCAATTTGCCCATTGCAAGCTTGGATCAACGCCCAAAATTCCAACTGCCTAGCCAAGAAGTGGCGAAATAAAATTCAATCAATCAAATGATAACTCTCAGAAGTACAACAAAGCTAGCATTGTTAACGCCAGGGCCCAATTAGGTTTATCTAAGGACATCATCTCTTGCGGCGATGACTCGAGGGTGGATAGTTGCGAGGATGCCTGTCCACCGACTACTATAAACGTTGAGACGCTCATAGCCCAGTTTGATTCTATATCCAAGATAGTTAAATCTCCTTAGAATTGATTGGAGGGATATTAACCACTAGGAGTTCCTACCCCGAACTCATAAGTCTCCACTTCCAGAAGAAAGAATCGAAGGCAAAAGCTTTCTTTAAAGGAGGTAACTCCACAACTCGAGAACTTAAAAGCTCAAGAAATCTTGAATGAAAGAATCCCAACCTGGCCTGAAGGCCGGCTCAATTTTGAAACTCAGGAAGAAAGCTCTGAATGACAAAATCCACGTTATTCTCGAGACGAAAGAAGACCTTCAATTTGAGACGAGGCTTTATGCGGCAGCCTCCCAAGAAATACTCTAAGCCAATAGCCTCCTCATGTATTCGTAAATCATTCAAAATTAAGAACATTCTTTAATGTAAAGAGGATCGCCTCTACCTCCCAGGTGGAGGAAAGAATCAAGAATATCAAACAACAATTGTTCCAAGGAAGCACAGTTGCATATTTGGCTGACTTAGGAAAATCTCTATTTATAAGGGAGATCAAAATGCATCAATTTCATCTTAAGTTCAAAACACCAACTTTAGAACCTTACGATGAAAATTCCATGGATGATCCAACCTTATATCTTTACTTTCCGTTAACCATAAAAGGAAATGCACAAATTTGATTTTATCGGCTAGAACCAAATTCAATCCGATCTTTTTAGGAACTAGTCGATAGGTTCTTATCGCAATTTGCCTCTAGTAGGAGGGAAGAAAAGTAGTCATGGCACCATGTCCCCACCCAGTGAGGTCCAAATGAAAATTTGAAATGTTTTTTGGCCTGATTCAATGCAAAAGTCTAAGGAATATCAAAACATACTGATGAAGCGAAATTGAATTCTTTCACGGTGACTGTACAGTCACACGAGTTTTTTAAATATTTAGTTCATGAAGAGCCTAGAATTTTCCTTGAGGTAGATACCATCACCCAAATATATATTACTACAGATGAGGCTAACGAGGGAAAAAGACCCGAACATATAGACCACCATTCGGGACCGACTAGTGGAAAGAAAAGAAGTAACGATAATTCTTCCACTAAAGATCACAAGAAACACCCAAGGACAGATTTGAGTGTCAGAAGGGAGTATAAGCCATTGAATTCACCCCCTTGAATGACACTTAGACAAACGTATTAATGCATATTTCAAATTAGAAATTTCTAAAGTGGCCAAAGTCAATGAAGAGTCTGAAAAGAGGGTACCACTTAAAATACTACTTTTACCATCGATTTTCGGGTCACAATACTGAGAACTGTCAGACTCTACAAAAGAAAATTAAGGTCCTCATTCAAAAAGGATACCTCAACAAATATGTAAAAGACTCGGGATACACTCTCGACAACATGAGCAATGATGGGATGGAACATCAATAACAACTCCGTAATCGAGTATCCATAGAAATGGTAAGTATGATATCGGCTAATCCACTCAGATTGGAAGTTTTAGGCCATCCCGAAGGGACTTCTAACAACAAGAGATAGAAGTTAGGAATAGGGAATGATGTCATTAGTTTTAACGATGACAATATGACTCATATAATAACTCCTCATTCTGATCATTTTGTTATATCTACACTCGTAATAGACGGTATCATCGATTACCACTTGAAATAAGTCTTATGGATAAAGAAAGTTTTTAAATTTTACTTTATCTCGATACTTTCTTTAAATTCAAATTTAAAAGAAACCAAATAAAGCCAATCGAGGATCCTCTATATGAGCCGGATAATAAACTTGTCCCAATCCAATGAACCATTTAGTTAGTAGTCATACCGGGAACATACCTGAAAATTTTCGGATGCTAACATTCTTAATCGTAGATCTACCATCAATTTAGAATTTAATACTAGGTTGACCCTACCCATACCTTTTGGGGCAATAATATCAATATCTCACTTTAAAATGAAATTTATGACCCAATGTGGGGTAGGGGAAGTATTGGGTGACCAAGTCGTCGGCTAAATTTGCTATCTTACCTAGATAGGCCAAGCGGTTACGAATCAACCGATAGAGGAATTTGATATCTAAAATGAAGCAACCCTACAAAAAGGACAATCTGGCAAGTTAACCATGCAAATTTCACTAGACCCAATTGAACCGGAAAGAGACGTGCGAATTGAAAGCTCCCTTCCCAATCAACTACGAGGGCAACTGATGAATTTTTTTGAATAAAACTCAAATGTGTTTGCATGGACACCATTAAATGTGCCAATAATATCGATTAAAGTGATGGTCCACAAGTTGGGTATAATCCTGAGGCACAATCCTATCCGGCAGAAATGAAGAAATCATTCCATAAAGAAACTCATAACTATGACAGAGAAAATTAAGATATTGCTAGATGAGGACTTTATAAGGAAAGTCCAATACTTGAATTGGTTATCCAACATTGTACTCGACAAGAAACGTAATAAAAAATGGCAAAGGTGTGTTGATTTCACTAACGTGAATAAAGCATGTCTAAAAGATAGTTTTTTGTTACCAAGAATTAATTTGCTGGTAGACTCAACATCTGGGTACAAACTACTAAGCCTCATAGATCCTTACTCTAGATATAATCAGATTAGAATATATATGGAAGATGAGAAATTTAACTCATTCATAACTGACTACGGAACATACTGTTATAAGGTTGTACCCTTTGGCCTGAAAAACATGGGTATAACATATCAAAGGTTGGTGAATAAAATATTTGAAGCACAAATAGGAATGAATATTAAGGTATTTGTGAATGACGTGCTCATTAAAAGTAAATTAGTTGACGACTATATTTGAGATCTAGATGAGGCTTTTAGAGTACTATGAGATATCGAATGAAATTGAATCTAATAAAATGTGCGTCAGGGGTAACCTTAAAAAATTTTCTTGAGTTTATAGTATCTCACCGGGGAATCAAAGCCATCCCAAGTAAAATAGAAGCAATTATGGACATGAATCCTCCTTAAACTATGAAGGAAGTCAAAAGATTAACTGAGAGACTCATAGCACTTTCTTGATTTTTGACAAAATCTATAGAAAAATACCTTCTCTTTCCTAAGGTTTCGAGAGGAACCAAAGCGAGCAGTCTACATTGGATGGAAGAATGTTATTTATCTTTTCAAAAATTAAACAAATATCTCACCAACCCTCCACTTCTGTCACCCCCAAAAGAAGGTGAAAATTATACCTTTATATGGCTATATCTAACATGGTATTAAGTTCAGTCTTAGTCAAACAAAAGTCCGATAAATAATTGCTGGTTTATTATGTCAGTGAAATTATGATAGATATAGAGACTCATTATTCGTATGCCGAAAGGATCGCTTTAACACTGCTTCACTCCGCTTGAAAGTTTGGGCTATACTTTCAAGCTTACAAGATTATTGTTCTAACTTATCAATCATTGAAAGGGATCCTACAAAGACCTGAGATGTCCAGATGATTGATCAAATAGACTATAAAATTATATAAGTTTGACATTGAATTTCGAGCACGGCCCACCATAAAAGGATAGGCTTTCACAGATTTCATAGTTAAAATGATAACCTCGATTCTAGGAGATTTTGAGAAGAATGGAAACCCAATTCAAAATGAAGAGGCTTCAACATGGATCTCATAGTGGACAGGTCATTTTCTCAATTGGGAAACAGGGCTGGTGTAGTCCCGATAACTCCGAATGGGTTAGAGATAAAATAGTTGATGACACTTGAATTCCTTGCCACTAATAACATAGTAGAGTACAAAACCCTATTGGTTGGGTTCAGACTAGTAAAGGAATACTCAATCAAAAACTTGATCGCATACAATGATTTAGATCTAGTCACCAACCAAGTGATTAGAAATTTCAACGCGTCTAGTCCATACCTTGCAAAATGCAATGCTAAAGTAAAAAAGCGTGATTGAGTTATTTGATAAGGTGAAAGTTTGTCACATCCCGAAGGAAGACAATTGGAAGACAAATCAACTGGCAAAAATGGTTGCACTTAGGAGCCCAAAACAATATGCTAGGGAGATAAGGGAAGTCCTCGCAATCTTGAGTGTAAAGGTCCCAGAAGGGATACATTAAATCTCAGACGAAAATACCTAGATGACTCTGTATATAAGGTATTTTGAAGAAGGTCTTCTATTGAAAAACTTAAAAGAAGCCATACAAGTAAAGTAGATAGTGGGATGATACATTCTCATGGATAGAAAACTATACCGAAGAGGATACTCTATCCATTACATGCAGTGTTTAATATCGAATGAAGCGAACTACACACTAAGTGAAGTACACTTTGGAATATATGGGTTACATATACGAGGTAAAAACCTAACATCAAGGTCACGCGACAGGGCTAGTACTGGCCCATAATAAAAAAAAAAAAGATGCCATGGAATTCGTTAAGAGATATGAAAACTATTATACCATAGCAATGTCACCCACCGGCCCCCATACTGAGTTTCAGACCCTATAGTAACCTTGATCATTTGCATAATGGGAACTCGATACACTAGACCTATTTTCCAATGATGCGAGATAAAGAAAATTTATTATAGTCCCGATGGATTATTTCACGAAGTGGGTGGAGGCTTCCCTGCTAGCAAAAATCACAAGTAGAATACTACCAAATTTGTCCGGTAAAATATTATTTGCAGATTTAGGATACCCGAAATCATAGTGACCAATAATGGAAGCCAATTTACTTAAAAATATTCACAAAATACTGCACTAGTCTGGCGGTTAAGCTGATTCATACTTCTATTGCTTATCCCTAGACAAATGGATAGATGGAGGTAATGAACTGAACTTTGTTGTATGGGTTGAAGATGAAGTTGGAAGATACAAGGGGCTCCTGGATAGACGAACCCCTATCCGTACTCTAGTTTTATTGGATGAACTAGAAAACCAACACGAGAAATACTATTCAACTTATGTTATAGGTCCAAGGCAATAACCTCAATAGAAATTAGACTACCCAGCCTCTGAGTTAAAAATTTCAATCCTCATAATAACTCTTAACTTTTAAGAGACCACTTAGACCTACTTGAGGAAGTTCGTAACATAGCAAGGCTACAAGCAGCAACCGACTAACAACAAGTCACTCAATATTATAACAAAAAGGTAAAGACTAGTCAATTTAACATAGAGGACTTAGTTTTGAGGAACATAGAAGTTACAGGTAGGATCGTCAACAAGAATAAACTCTCCCTAAATTGAAAATGGTCATTCCTAATCTTATCCATCATCTAAAATAGCACATATAAACTATACACCAACAACGGGAAATTGGTCCCAAGGGAATAGAATGCCCTACACCTCAATAAATGTTACCAATAAGCTTGCATCCAAGCCTAAATAAAATAGAGGTATGTTTTGTACACATCATATGGGATGCTTGTGTGACGAAACGGGCCATTATTCTCCTAATGACCTTCCATCAATGATCGCACACAAACCTTAAATAAATAAATTCTGTACAAAAGACATAAATTGGTGGATTTAAAATTTTTATTTTATTTTTATTGGTGAGCACAGGATCTCAAACGGTTGGTCAACAAGTTGGCCATAACTTGGTCGGTCAAATTTGGCCATCAGGGGTACTAGGTAGGTCGTCCAAGGATGCACGAAATGCTACTGGAAATCTGAAATTTACTTTAAAATATAAAATTTTGCGGAAGCATCTAAATATATTCCTTCATTTACACCACAGGGTCAATATACAATTTTTTTCCCAAAATATCCAAAGTACGTAAAGATTTGGATGTCCTTAGCTTATAGAAAATTCAAGTCTACAACTACTCGACCATCTAAATTTGCTATATTATAGGTCTGCAACTATTCGACCATCAAGTATTAAAACTAACTACATTTAAGGTTTATAACTACTCGATCATCTAAACTGACTATATTTTAGGCCTACAGCTACTCGGCTGTCAAAACCCCCCCTTTTTTTCAAATGTCCGAACTGCTTAAAAGCATACAATCTTATTGTTACAAACGGCAAACAACATGCAATCGGTGAGATCTTAAATATGAAGTCATTAACGGTAATTTAAACATGCAAATTAACCTTTCTGTGCACGATTTTTAAGCATGAGCCGTGGAATAAAGTTTCACATATAAAACATAACACATGCATCATTCATGGTGATTTTTCGTAAACATGCAACATAATTATCATGATATGCATCTCATAGAAACATGATGAAGGAGATCATTTGAATGGGATCGGCTTCCAGATGAGAAAACAGCTAAAAACAAAATATGGAGTACACTTGCCTGCTTTTCGAACTCTCTTACTCAAGTTAGCCTGGAATTATTCTCCTCCTCCTTCGCTGCTTCCTTCAAAATTTCTAATGTCTTTCCCTAACCCCTTACTTTTGTATTTATAAATAGCAGGTAAGTGCAAGTAGATAAGAGCAGGTCATCTACCTGGTACTTCTTTTCATTCTAAATCTTACTTGTCAGAAGGTTAACGGAGTGTGTAAGAGTAGGGTATAAAGAATGCATTGATTTTGATGATCGTTTATTCGGTCTGATAGACTTACCAACTCTATTCTTTGGCATTACACTTGCAAAAGTACTCCAAAAATTTCAATATTATCCATTGTCCTCAGTTGTTACTGTGCACAGTCCATATCTTTGGATGCTACTATGCACTCAGTCGAAGCGTTATTATGCACAATCCATATCTTCAGATGTTACTATGCACTCAGCCATGTCCTCGGTGTTTCTATCCATTAACAAGCCATGGCTTCCTAATTTTTGGTTGGTCACATAAAATGCTGGTAAACGTAGGATTTTTCGGTCAACACCTAAATTGCCAGTTACACCCAAAATGCCGGTCAACGCTTCAATTTTTTAGTCAAAGAAGATCTTGCTGGTTTCACCAAATGCCGATCAATGCTTTTTTTCCCGATCAACTTTATCCACCAAATTTTCGGTCAACAACTTAATATTTTTGGTCAACATTTTATCACCCAATTTTTCCTTAAAATGTGTACCCATCACTTTTGCCATACCAGTAATTTCATGCATACCAGTCACTTTGCTTTATTCCTTCCATTTGCTTCATTCTGGGAAATTCATCTAACCCTCCAAAATGCATCATACCGGCATTTTGTACCATACCGGGCAAATTGCTCCAAACCGACAAAATGCACCATACAGGCATTTTGCTCAAACTGGGCAAATTGTGCCATTCCGCCCGTTCACACCATTTCTCCCATTTCACATCATTCCGAAGAAATTATTCATTCCGGTCATTTTGCCAATCAAGGCAAATTCTACAATCAGGCAAAATCTAATCAACCAGTCAACATGTTGACTGGTCACTTTCACCTTCATCTGGTCAACAGTTGCTGGCGGTCAACAATTGATTAATCCGGTCAATGAAGCCAATTTCGGTCAATGATTTTTCTGCCAGTCAACGTTTACGCTTAGTAGGTAATAACCTGTTGGCAATTGAGATAACTTCTTCATAACTTAATGTTTCTTCCATTAATTAAACTAAATCTTAATTATATGAACTTAATTATGATATTTGAAAATTGGGACATTACAGCTTGCATGATGTACTTAACCATATTGATAGTAATAAACTTACACTTTGTTATGTTGTTTGTGCATTTGTGTGTTTACCTATGGTTACATGAATCCAAGCGACCATGACTGACCATTAGTCAGATGGGGTTCTCACATATTAAAATGACCAAGGCAAAAAAAACAATGTCATCACATCGGTTGGCACAACCCAAAAGACGGTTGGACATCGTTTATCATTTAAAGATCCGGGGGGCTTGAAGATAAATGTTCAACTCATTTTCCAGAGGTTGAATTAAATATTGAAATGTAAAAATCTTAGTGGGCTTTCCCAGCATGAGTACTACGACATCCTCCTATAGGAATAAGCACCATTAGTTGAACACGGTCAACAAATCAAGGTCCAACAAAGCCCGATAATAATGGCAACCTCGCCTAATCGGCAAACGAAGAACGTGTTAAATAAAAAGATAAAAATAACAACGGCGACAATAATTGGTACAATCTAACTGATCTACTGATATACAAATATTTACAACATGGAGATCTGAGTTTTGAACATAGAGGTTACAATCATGCTGCCTATTGGCTACATTCGAACACCTTGACTATCCTAAGGTTGGGAACTAGACGAAAATCGAAGCAATGGGTTTTCGCTAGGTTTCGAGAAATTTCTAACATTAGAACGCCAAGAAACCCCAAAATTTTTCTAACCAAGGTAGCCTAAAGGAAAGTCGGGAGCCATTGTGACGGACAAGGTTATTCTCCTTAAATAACCTCCGTCAATAGTAACATAAACTTATGCATATAATTTATCATTATAAATTCTACAAAAATTTCGATAGAGTTTTCTTTACAATTGGATGAAAAATAAAAAACACAACCTACTTAAAATAGCCTGTACAAGTACACAACTATCCAATAATCAATATTTTGGCCTACAACACAATACACAGGATCACAATCGCCATAACATCCATGGCTCCAACATAGTATTCATATCTACCATGTTGAGTCTAAAGAGATGCTGTCTAGGACTAAACAAAATCCAAAACATCGATATAATTATGGAAGTATAGCTAAATTTAGAAACCTGTGGAAGTATAACAATAACCATAAAATAATAACAAACCATATTAATCCAACTAAACTGTTTACATTCTATTACAACAACGTATCTAAACTTCAAGCCTTCAACATCCAGCTAATCTCCTCAAGCAAGTCCCTCTCTTACTCTAAATAATCGGGCGCCGGTTTAATGTTCTCATCTGGAAGGAAAAACAATAAGAGTGAGCGTACAGCCCAGTAAATGTAGTCATACATCACTAACTATAATAAATAATAGAAAAAACAGTAACTGGATAGGGAAAACATATAGTTTGAACAAAAGGAAGCAAGCGAGGAGAGGGGACATCTGGAATCATCTGATACGCATGTTTGTTCCGGTTACGTTCATTCATTTTCATTACTTTTATTAATCTTTGTGGACCCGAGCTAGTAGGTCATACTAACCAACGATGTGAGAGAACGAGAAAATGAATGTGTCTGTTACACATTCTAAAGTCGGCTACATTTTAGGTCTGCAGCACTCGACCATCGACTACATTTTAGGCCTGCAGTACTCGACCATCCGCTATATTTTAGGTCTGCAGTACTCGACCATCTCAACTCGTCCCATATCCCTCGATGACCAGGGTAATCCTCATTCTTCCACAATAGTATCCTAAAGCGTACCACGAACATCACCCACTTCCACGAGCGGCCAGAATATGTGGCCAAGTATTCCTTAGGTTTACACCGTGATGGACATGGCAAACCAGAGAATACTACCCCTATAAACCATGATCTTAGTTTTAGGATTAATCCTTCCTTGAGGGAAGATCCACCAAGAGTACATCACATTTTTCAATTAGAAAATTACATTCCCATCCTTATCTACATCTGATAGATTAAATCCATCACATATCTCAATCCAGAAAATCAAATCCAACATATTACACTTTCTGGATTCCCTTCCATTTACTTACTTGGTTCCTTTCTTTCGTTGGAACTTAAGCCTTTTCCTTAACCATTCATTTCAAGTTCATAAGAGAGTTGGAATTCCTTACCTCCGATGGTCAAATATCACCTTAGAAGCCTCTGGGATGCATTCCCTTACTTCCGGTGTACAATTTCACATTTTCGGGACTTACAATTTAATACGAGCATTTAATCATAAGTCTCATCACAATGAAATAGAGGTAAAGCATTCAAATCTACATTTTATTTTCAGATGAACAGTGTCAACCCACTTTTAGAGGGCTCGACACCACGAACGGGTCGAATCTTGCGAGATCGATCTTCCGGTCGATATATATACACATTTGGGATGTAGTGGTTCACATTTTGGGGTCAATTCAACATAATACAAATGTGAAAGCAAGAAAATTCCCCATTTAATTTCAGATGAACGGTAACAATGCATATTTAGAGGGCTCGGATGCCGTGAATGGGTCGAAACGTGTGAGATCGATCGTATGGCCGATATTTATACATAATTGGGATGTGGTGATTCATATTTTTTGGTCAATTTAACAAGATATGGTGCAAAAACGAAAAACTCCCAATTCCCGTAGGTTAGGGTTTGGTGGAACTCCACCGACCGAATCGGTGAGTAAATCGGACAATAAGCTACATAGTCTTTAGTCTCAAATCATGGGTAATACATTTTCCATGGTTTGGGTGGGCATTAAGACAAAAATATCCAATGATAAATGAAAAATATCGAAAGAGAAAAGTTAGTGAGTATGAGAACACTTACCTCAACGTGTATTATCACTTTTATAACTAGCACTCAGATGGATTCAGACTCCACGGCCACGATCTCCTCCTTTCTCTCTCTAACATCGGCACCCTCTCTCACTAGAAAGTTTTGGAATGTGGAAAAATGAAAATCGCAAAGCAGCATACGGCTTTAAAATGGGCTGGCGCTCGAGCGCGCAACGAGCGTGTGGCGAGCGCAGCCTTACTGCCCATGCCGGTTCGAGCGCGCGGCGAGAATAGACAATCTGGATTATTTGCTCTCTGTGGGCTCGAGCTCACAGAGGGTGCGGGTCAGGCCTGCAGCAAGCCTGCAGCAAGCCTATTTCGCGTTTTTGCCATTCGGGATCCGTTTTGACCATTCTAACCCAATCTTTCACATCCTTGGACCTTAATTTTGATTATATAACCTTAATAAGTCATGATTATCATAATTTAAAACCCAAAATCTTATTTACGAGTTAATATTTTATGACTTACAATTTTCATTCCCGATTTACCAATTCCAACTTTTTGAGCTTTTCAATCCGATTCCTCCCGTACCTTTTGACCATAATTTACCTGTGCTAACTTAATTACCTTCTAATTTTTATGTTCTTAACCAGAAATCTTACAACTCTCCTCCACTTATAAAAATTTCGTCCTCAAAATTTTACGAACCTCGAGATTTATAATTGGAAAAAAATCCTTTCAGAATTCCTTCTTCACAATTCTACGTCACATCCTTGATCAAACGACTTATCCTAGGGGGACTTTATCTCAAGACGAATTCCTAGTCTCCAAAATGGCTTAACCCAAATACTTACTGATTTCCTCGACTATCGATATAAGAGAGACTTCATTACAATCACTAGAATTCCTGAAGCGGCCTAAAAATAATGCTAGCCATTCCTCTAACCTAATTCGATACTTCAAGCGAATCAATGAACTTCCACTTCAATTCATCCCAAGCCTTGAAAAGGATTTGATCATAGGGAATCTCAACCTTATTCTGAAATTTCGAAGCCATGGGCCCACAACGCTTTCATTGTGCTACTCTAATTAATTATCTGGTTACGAATCATTCCATTGAAATTTCATCACCATATCAAATTTAGCTTGACGTCCCAAAGATTCTCTAATCAAGTTTTTCTAAGGTTTCGATACAAATCTTAAATCACAATCAAATTTTAAAATTAGAATAATTTACATTCTCTGTATTTCATTGGTAAGTTGACAAACCAACATATTTTCCAAAACACAGAGACCATATCACACACCCAAAATATACGGCAACCCAAATTAAAACAATCCTAAGATAGTCATACTACAAAAATGAATCTCACAATCATCCAACTACAACCACATTCAAAACTACAATCATAACAATCACCCAAAGATTCAACATAGCTTTTGATCATCCTCCTCGTAACCTCAGAATCTGATTACTGAACAACCTCAAAATCTCGTTGGCATACCAATGATCCAACTAATCCAATCCGAATACATCTTCTATGATTAAGATATGTGGGTCGCTCTAATTGCCCTGAAATAAAACCATAAGGATTTCATATTTCATAAATTCATAACTCTAATACATTGATACAATTCTGTCTTCCAATTTAAGAATACGATATCCTATCAACCAAGTACTGGACATACTCGTGATTTACCTTTCACGTCTCCTACGAAACTTTGAGTACATACTATGTCTAAAGACTCGAAGCATCAATTGTTAACATTGATGTCTGCTTTCCTTAAGAGACACGGAGGTTCACCTTTCCAATCTTTAAATAGATAAATCCACATATAATCTCATATGATCATCTTTCCCTTAGTGATATAACTATTTTGGCTCTTAAAATCTTAGATAACGACTATCTTCAAAGACAATACCTATAAGTTCTCAAAGCGGAGACTTTAATTGCTAATTCCAATCTACACGTGGAGTAACTCTAATTATGAACTTCTCCCCCACTTAATCCAAGGGTAGCCACCAATCATGATGCGAGAGTAACATAATCCTATTCTTTCTCAAAAGCATTACATTCTACGGTAATTTATCAGACCCATCAGGGGTCAATCCAAATGACATGAATATCAATTAACCAATTTTAGTCCCTGGAAACTACCTTTTCATTTTTCATTCTAACAATTATAAATATCTTCTAAGTCAAACGTCTCACTGACACTGTAATCCTCGAGGAATACTTATCAGGTTACTTAACAACTTCGATTAGACCCAAGATGACCATACGCTTCCACGACACTAATCGGTCTTCCCAATTAGCCATTACTCAAAGTTTTATGGATTTCAAAATCATTCTACCAAAGAACCACATGGTTAACAAAGCATTTCATTAAACTAAACTTACATTTCCTTCTCAATGGGGCATACAGATTAACAGCCGTTCACAATTTATGACACAATCCTCAAACAAATTGCATACACCCTATGTCCTTTTGAATTCATCAATGAAGTCACCTCAACAAGGGCCCGAATATGGCCAAAAGATCCATCCCATAAAATTTCACGAGACATCCGCGACCCTACAAAATCCAAATGGTGTTTTCGGACTTCGTAGTATCCATATCCTTATTCTGAATACCACCGGGTCTACAACCCCCACTAATCCACAATTAACATGCTATGAATCCAAATTGATCTTAGCAATCATCAAGCCTTTATAACAGCCCATACAATTCACCTATCCATTCACAAAGTCCGCTTATCTAATCATTAATCTCCTAGGCAACCCCATTTTTGAAATTCATAAACAACCTTGTCAGCTCGTCTTATTTACCTCGAAGGTTCTAGAGTATTCTACTATGATGCAAAACCGATACCTCCTCGGCTTTACATGGAATCCTCAACGATCGGCGTCGATTTCAACACAACTTTAAATTACAGACCAAAGATAGATCAGCTTACTCTTCCTTCTGATAACATCATCAAATATTCACATAATCAAAACCCCTCAATGACCACAAAATAACATTTGAGCGTGGTTGCCTATACAAATTGGATTTAGCGCGAATCCTCATTAATTGATTTGCAAGAAAGACGACACTAATTTTCTGATACCTCGATCAATTTCAGACTTATGCTTCAAATCCCACAACCCGATTGTAGGATGCTATCTCTTTACCAATCCAACCCAATCTAACACAGCGGTTCACCCACCAAACTACTACTAAAATCAGATTAAAACTTGATACCTTAACTAGCTCAAACTCATGCCCAAAATCACACAATTCAATTACAAGACATAATATGCTTACCAATCTAATTCAAATTGACTCGACGACTTACTGACCAAATCATCTATAATGTCACATCAAGATTGGCACCACAAAATGGTTCAGATTAACCCAACCAATTGCATCTACGAACCCAAGAAAATATCATAACTCTCAATACCGCTTTTATTAAGTTTGGATCCTTAAATAAACAAATAAATTTAGGAATCACAGAATTATATATTCGGGATCCCAAATGATACAGGTCTTGTGACGTCAAAATTGAGAGATCTCGTCTTCCATCACGGCGATCAATACATTTTCCTTATGCCCCATCACCACCAAAACTCTGATCCAAGGCACTAGATTTCTTCACTATTAGGCCAGAGGATACAAACTATCCCGAATCTAGTGATCAAGCTATCTACGACTTAGATCATAGTCCCAAAATCTCTTCGGGAAGACATTTATCCAGGATTCATCCATGTACATCACATTAATATACCTTCTATCCTCCCAAATTCCGGGTCACTATTGTCACTATTGCAATGCCTAGGTCTTCTAATTACACATAACTCAAAAACATAACATAACATGGGCTTGGAATCCCAAAAATAACACCAAGCTACAATATCAAATTCAAGAGCCTTACCTCTTATCACAATAGGTGACACTTAACACTCTAAATTAATACCATAGAATCCCGATTCAGATACTGGACCTCTTCACCGTCTGTTCCTAGATAAGGACATTCCTCAATCTTGTGATCGAACTAACCACTATTGAAACATGGTCTCGAAAGTCTCACCGAAACAAAGCATTCATCCATAAAGCTTCCATAAACATATAGGACAATATCTCTTAATCCTTAGGGCCCATGATTTTTTTCACGTCAACTAACCGAGGTCAACTTCACCTCCTGTCTAACATGGGGCGACACGCCTTATCTTCTATCGGATATGGGATCATCGCAACATCATCTTATGTCTCAGAATCCACATTTCGACCTCAATAGGATCTCCAGTTATGAATTGTCATCCAGGCACTTAAGCACCTCCAAATCAATTGTGAATTGTCATCCTAGGAATTGATATACCCAAAATTAACTCCAATTATACTAACCTTAAGCCATTGACTCCACCCTATTTATCATGCTTGCTAGGTTGATCAAGCAACCTTTCTTAGCAAATTACTAGCTTAAGAACTTCAATCCAGAGCCGATTAAACCTAAACCTCAAACTAAAATTAATTAATTAATCTAGGCCTCAAATCAACACTGACTAATTCAAGAACCCAATTGATACCATTCAAATTCTAATATTAAGGTGTCTCTATACACCATCTTCCTCTCGACCCTGTAGCTAGCCACTAATACTAGTAGTCCCCATCTAGAAGCCACTGCAGATACTTCCTCGAGATAGGAACAATTCGAATTAGGACATTCCTAAAACACTAGCTGGGACGCATAAGCTAACCGATTGAACTAAATTATCATTCTTAACTTAGTACTAGCCTAAGTTATTGGAATTGGAGTAACCAAAACTATTCGGACTAGCTTAATCATCATATGCCTTCATCTACTTATTCGATCAATCTTAATCTAACCTAAGCTTCCGTATACGATTCAGATCAAACCTAAGACATTTCTTTTTCTCTGATACCAATTGTGACGAATCGAGTTATTCTCCTTAAATAACCTCTGTCAATGGTAGCATAAACTTATACCCATAACTTATCATTATGAATTCTACAGAAATTTTGGTAGAGTTTTCTCTGTAACTGGATGAAAAATTAAAAATACAACCTGTTTAAAATAGCCTGTACAAGCACACAACTATCCAATAATCAATATTTTGGCCTACAACACAAGACACAAGATCACAATCATGATACCATCCATGGCTCCAACACAGTATTCCTATCTACCATATTGTGTCTAAAGAGATGCCGTCTAGGACTAAACAAAATCCAAAACATCGATATAAATGCGGAAGCATAGCTAAATCCAGAAACCTACGGAAGTATAACAATAACCATAAAATAATAACAAACCATATTAATCCAACTAGACTGTTTATATTCTATTACAACAACGTATCTAAACTTCATGCCTTCGACATCTAGCTAATTTTCTCAAGCAAGTCGCTCTCCTTACTCTAAATAATCGGGCGCCGTCTTAATGTTTTCATCTGAAAGGAAAAATAGTAAAAATGAGTGTACAACTCAGCAAATGTAATCATACATCACTAATTATAACAAATAATAGAAAAAATAATAATTGGGTAGGGGAAACATATAACTTGAATAAAAGGATGCATACGAGGAGAGGGGACATCTGGAATTATCTGGTTCAAATGTTTGTTCCGATTACGTCTATTCATTTTTATTACTTTCATTAATCTTTGTGGACCCGAACTAGTAGGTCGTACTAACCAACGGTGTGAGAGAACGAAGAAAGGAATGTGTCTGCTACACATTCTAAAGCCGACTACATTTTAGGTCTGCAGTATTGGACCATCAGCTACATTTTAGGTCTGCAACACTTGACCATCGGCTATATTTTAGGCCTGTAACACTCGACCATCTCAACTCACCCTATATCCCCCGAAAACCAGGGAAATCCTTGTTCTTCCATAGTAGTATCCTAAAGCGTACCATGAATATCACCCGCTTCCACAAGCGGCCAGAATACGTGGCCAAGTATTTCTTAGGTTCACACCGTGATGGACATGGCAAACCAGAGAATACTATCCCTATAAATTATGGTCCTAGTTTTAGGATTAATCCTTCCTTGAGGGAAAATCCACCAAGAGTACATCATATTTTTCAATCGAAAAATTACATTTTCATCCTTATCTCAATCCGGGAGATCAAATCCATCACATATCTCCATCCAGGAGATCAAATGCATCATATTACACTTTGTGGATTCCCTTCCATTTACTTGCTCAATTCCTTTCTTTATTTGGAATTTAAACCTTTTCTTTAACCATTCATTTTAAGTTCACAAGAGAGTTGGAATTCCTTACCTTCGATGGTCAAATATCATCTTAGAAGACTCCGAGACACATTCCCTTACTTCCGATGCATAATTTCACATTTTCGGGGCTTACAATTTAATGTGAGCATTTAATCATAAGTCTCATCATAATGAAATAGAGGTAAAGTATGCAAATCTACATTTTATTTTCGGATGAACAATGTCAGGCCACTTTTAGAGGGCTCGGACACCACGAACGGGTCAAATCTTGCGAGATCGATCGTTCGGTCTATATATATACACATTTGGGATGTGGTGATTCATATTTTGGGATTAATTCAACATAATACAAAGGTGAAAGCAAGCAAATTCCCCATTTAATTTTGGATAAACAGTAACAGTGCATATTTAAAGGGCTCGGACGTCGCGAACGAGTCAAAACGTGCGAGATTGATTGTATCACCGATACATATACATAATTGGGACGTGGTGATTCATATTTATGGGTCAATTTAACAAGATACGGTGCGAAAATGGAAAAACCCCGATTCCCGTAGGTTAGGGTTTGGTGGAACTCCACCGACCGGATCGATGAGTAAATCGGATAATAAGATACATAATCCTTGGTCTCAAGTCATGGGTAATATATTTTTCATGGTTTGGATGGGTATCGAGACAAAATTACCCAATGATAAATGAAAAATATCGAAAGAGAAAAGTTAGTGAGTATGAGAACACTTGTCTCGACGTATATTACCACTTTTATAACTAGCTCTCGGATGGATTCGGACTCTACGACATCGATCTCCTCCTTTCTCTCTCTAATATTGGCGCCCTCTCTCTCTAGAAAGTTTTGGAATATGGAAAAATAAAAATCGCAAAACAGCACGCGGCTTTAAAACGGGCTGGCGCTTGAGCGTGCGGCGAGAGCAGCCTTACTACCTAGGCTGGCTCAAGCGTGTGGCGGGAACGCGGTGAGGACAGGCAATCTAGATTCTGTGCTCTCCGTGGGCTCGAGCCCATGGAGGGCGCAAGTCAGGCCAGCAGCAAGCCTTATTCGTGTTTTTGCCGTTTGGAACTCATTTTGACCATTCTAACCTAATCTTTCACATCCCTAGACCTTACTTTTTATTATATACCATTAATAAGTCATGATTATCATAATTTAAAATCTAAAATCTTATTTATGAATTAATATTTTACGGCTTACAATTTTCGTTCCCGATTTACCAATTCCAACTCTTTGAACTTTTCAATTCGATTCCTCCCGTATATTTTGACCACAATTCTCCTATGCTAACTTAATTATCTTCTAATTTTTATGTTCTTAACTCGAAATCTCACAGCCATCAAAGACATGAACCGCCTGTAGAGAGAAAACCAATCTTGAAATTTGTCGTCCAAAGTGGGCCTAACATCTTCTAGTTGAAGACGTATCCTCAATTCTCCCGCAAGTCGAGCACACTCATCCTAAAGTTCTATTAGGCTAGCATCCAAAATTGATTGATGTTTGGCCTCCTGAAGTTTTTCCTCGGATGAGGCAATTCGATTCATGGCTAAAGTTTTTTCATCTGATAGCTCATGACATCTCGTTAGCTACTCAGACAACTCTCTATCTAAGTAAGCGACCCGATCTCGAATCTATTTGACCTTGGAAATGACAACTTCAACTCAAATATCCATTTCCTTGAGTACGACAGGGTTGGAATACATTTGAGATAGATGAGCAATTTCAGTATCACGTTTATACAATCCATCCTTGATCAACAAATCAACTCCTACGACTGCCAAACAAAATAAAACAATTAATAAAAAATAACAACAACAAGGAGAATATTTGGAGACGGAGGGTTATATAAACGATACTCCACTAGAAAAAAATCTCTCCTGAAAAGAAGGATTACGAGAAAAAATGAACTCAGAAACAAGCGGAGTCCTTCAACATAGAAGAGGTAGAGCACGACGCTGGTAAGGGAACTCAAACCCAAGAGGAGTTGAAAAAGTGCCTGAGTTGTTGGAGCCCCCTAGATGGTGGAATATTGACATGTAAGACCTCCATAATTTCTAGAACTTTAGGCGAAGGATGAGACTCTGAAAACCCTATCAAAACTTAAGGAGTAGCAAAAGGAAAATCCTTTGTTATTCCTTCGACATTATTCAGCTCCATGTCCAATGTGATGGGAGGTGTAAAAATGGGCTCGTTAGGTAATGAGTTAACAAAAATAGGGGCCCAGTGTTTGGTTATGAATGAAGCGACAATTGGTTTATCCAAACCGTTAACAATTGGGTCATTTATTCTTGAAATAGTCAACAACGGAGTTTTACCACCCTCAATGAATTTGGGGCCTCGCAAAAAATTGGATGGCTCGATGAAGAAAGATTAGAATTTAGCTTTCAAGACAACACACCAGCTTTGAATGTGGTCATCTTGTCATAGGTCTCATCAATCGTCCTATTATGGTCATCAAAGGAGGACGGAAGGGGTAAACTAGGGTCTCGAGAATCTACCCCTTCGGTCACCATCTCAGGAGAATCCCGAATAAAACGCTCTTCAAATTTTCTTTTGGGTTTGAGGCGAGGCATATTAGCAATGACTTCCCCTTCAACCCTAGCATCTTAATCAACTTCAACAAGCGCTTGATGAGTCAATAAAAATATCACTGAGTTGAATATCAGATAATATAACGAAAAGTGAGTCTCGTATATCTCTTATCTCTAATTTATTTAATTGTGGTACGTAGAATTCAAATTCAAAATTATAAAAATTAAAATTGTTATTGTTCGAGTATTCAAGCAAGACTAAGTAGCTCCTTAATTTGTACATCAATTTGGATTCACAATATGCATCAATATTTATATACTGTACAAAATATAATAAATTT